>PVLD010001025.1:0-227302 GCA_004027595.1 Dinomys branickii | reverse complement strand
ACTAAATTTGCATGTCTGTATATGGGTCCATACATCTACAATTCGAAGATATCAATGGATAAAGCAACAACTACTGTTGAGACCATATCACCTTGTCTATAGATTAGTTGTGATTGTACTATTTTCTATGATAATGGGTGTCTGTTTGT
Organism: Dinomys branickii; assembly: GCA_004027595.1. Taxonomy (NCBI): domain Eukaryota; kingdom Metazoa; phylum Chordata; class Mammalia; order Rodentia; family Dinomyidae; genus Dinomys; species Dinomys branickii. The sequence continues at coordinate 227,153 of PVLD010001025.1, read as the reverse complement.
CAATATGTTTTTGTACTTTTATGTTTCTAAAATAAAAAAAAAAAAAAGAGTTTTACCTATCCTATCTTCCAGAAGATTTAATGTTTTGGTTTTAATATATAGATCTTTGATACATTTCAAATTTAGTTTAGTGCATGGTGAAAGGTTTGGGCCCAATTTTAATCTTTGGCATGCATATGAAGAGTCAGTTTCTCCAGCATGATTAAAGAGGCTATCTTTCTTTCAGGGAATTGGCAACTTTGTCAAAGATAAGGTGGCTGAGTACACCTAGAATTGTTTCTGCATCTTCTAATCTGTCCCAGTGATCTTAGGATTTTTTTTTTTTGGCCAGTATCATGCTGCTTTTATCACAGTAGTTTTATAGTATAATTTCAAGTGAGGGATTGTGATGCCCCTTCCTGGCCTTTGTTGCCTAGAATTGCCTTTTCTATTCTAGTTCTCTTTTGAAATTCCAAATGAATTTTAGCATTATTTTATACAATTCTGTGTGATATGCTGTTGGAATTTTGACTGGAATTGTGTTAAATCTGTGTAACAGTTTTGAAAGTATGTCTTTTTTCATTATATTGGTTCTTCCTACCCAATAATAAGGGACATCTTTCCATTTCTGATAGCCATTTCAATATCCTTTTTCAGAGTTCTGTAGTTTTCAATATAGAGGTCTTTTACATCCTTCATTAGATTGATTCCTAAGTATTTATTTTTTTGGGAGGGATGAATTTGTGAATGGTGGTATTTCCTTAATTTTTCTCTCAGTGAGTTTGTTATTCATTTACAGGAAGGCTATTGATTTTGAAGTGTTGACTTTGTACCCAGCTATGCTACTGAATTTGCTTCTGAAATCTAGTAGTTTTTTGGGTCTTCTATGTAGAATATCATGTCATGTGCAAACAATGATAATTTAACTTCTTCCTTTCCTATCATTATTTTTATAAATTTCTCTCTCTTGTGTAATTGCTCTGGCTGAAGTTTCCAGGAATATGTTGAATAAATGTGAGGACAGCTGACATCCTTGTCTTATTCCTGATTTTAGAGAGAAAGGTTTCAGCTTTTGTCCAATTTAGTATGATGTTGGATATAGGATTGTCATAGATGGCTTTTAACAGATTGAGAAAAAGATGGTCTACTCCAATTTTCTATAGGGTTTTTATCATGAATGGGTACTGGAATTTATCAAAAACCTTTTCCTTATCTGTTGAGACGGTCATGTGATTTTTGTTTTTGGCTCTGTTAATACTATGTATTAGATGTACTGATTTATGCATGTTGAACCATCTTTGCATCCTTGGGATGAATCCTACCTGGGCATGGTATATAATCTTCTTGGTGATTTGCTGCATTCTGTTTGCCTGGATCTCATTAAAGATTTTTGCATCTGTGTTCATTAGGGGGATTAGCCTGTATTTTTCTTTCTTAGTTGGGTCCTTCTCTGGTTTTGGTATCAGGGTAATGCTTTATTCCAGTAATGAATTTGAGAGTATTGCTTCCTGTTCAATTTCATTAAAGAGTTTGAGAAGTAGTGGTGTTAGGTCCTTTCTAAACTTCCTGCAGAATTCAGCAATGAATCTGTCAGGGCCTGCGATTTTCTTTGTTGGTAGGTTATTAATGACATCTTTGATTTCATTGATTGATATTGGTTTATTTAGGATTTGTATATTTTGATTCAGCTTTGGTAATTCATGTGTATCTAGCAATCTACCCATTTCCTCTGCATTTCCATCTTACTAAAATACCAGTTTTCAAAGTACATATTGATGACCTGGATTTCTGCAGGGTCCTTTGTGATTTCATGCTTTTCATTCCTAATTGCATGGATTTGTGTCTTTTTTTCTTTTCTTTGGATAAGTTCGGATAAGAGCTTGTCAATTTTATCTTTCAAACAACCAACTCTTTTATTCATTGATTCTTTGTATTGTTTTCTTAGTCTCCAACACATAAATTTCTGCTCTGATCTTTGTAATTCATTTCCTTGTATGAGCTTTGGGCTTAGCCTGCTCTTCTTTGTCTAGAAGTTAGAGGTTTACCACTAAGCCATCTGTGCTTGCTCTGTATTCCTGGTATGGGTATTCACTGCTATGAATTTCCCGCTTAGGGCTGCTTTCATTGTGTCCCATAAACTCCAGTATGCTGTACTGTCATTATCATTTAATTGTAGGTACTGTCTAACTTGTTGTTTATCTTCATCTGTGACCCACTGGTTGCTCAGGAGGGTGCTATTTAATTTCCATGTGTTTATGAGTTCTTGTGGTTTCTTTTGCCACTAATTTCTAATTTCATTGCACTATGTTGTGATAATATGCATGGGAAAATTTTAATTCCTTTGCATTTACTTAAACATGTTCTATGAGCTAGTATGTGGTCTATTTTGGAGAACATCTTGTGTGCAGCTGAAAAGAATGTGTATTCTGATGTTGTCGGGTAGAACACTGCAGACATGTACTAAGTCCAATTGTTCAAAAGTTTGATTCAGTTCTAACATTTCATTGTTGATTTTTTTCATGTAGTTTATCTTTTTGTGACAGTGAGGTATTGAGAACCCTCAATACAATTGTATTAGTGTTTATTTGAATTTTTATGCCCATTAATATTTGTTATATATAGCTGGGTACACTGGTATTTGTTGCATATATATTTATGATTTCGATCTCTTCTTCTTGGACTGTTCCCTTTACAAGGATGTAGTAATCTCCTTTATCTCTCTTAATAAGTCTTGGCTTGAAATTCACTTTGCAGATACAACAGCTGTTTTTTGCTGAGTTCTGGTAACATGGACTATTGTTTTCCATCCTTTGACTTTCAGTCTAGGAATTTCTTTTTGAATTAAATGTGTTTCTTGTATGCAGCCTATTGTTGGATCTTATCTCTTGATCCATTCTGTATGTGTCTTCCTGAAATCTTAACTATGATATGCCATATGCCTGGTTGTAGATTCTTTTGGATCATGGCTAATTGGATTTCTATATGCCTCACTTACTGTATATCAAATTCTTTTTTTCTACCAGAGAAATTTTCTGCTATGATATCTGTGGAATTTTTTTATATCATTTGTCTATCTCCTGCTTTTTCATGGACTCTAATTAATCTTATGTTATTCTTATTTGTCTTGTCTAGCAGCTCTTGGATCAATTTCTCATGGTCTCTTGCTATTTTAGAGAAATCTTTCTTTTCATGATCATTAACTGCAAGCCTGTTTTCTATATCTAAGATCTTGTCCTCACACTGGCTTACATTGCTGTGGATATATTCAATGGAATTTTTATTCTCTTGGATATCTGTTTGAATCTGCCTCATGGATTCCATTTCTCTACTTTGCTGAACGTTCATGGCTTGCCTTATTTTCTTCAGTTGCTCTATTTTTTTGTCTATCTCCTCTAGAATCCCTAAGCATGGTTTTCACTACGGACACCACCTCTGCAGTCATCTGAGAAACTATTTCTTAGTTGATTTTTTCTAGAACCTCATTCAACTGCTTTGTTGTTACCACTTTAGAGAGGCCAGGTGGGTGGCTTTCAGATTGTCTCACTTCACTGCCTCCTGGGTGTGCCTTTGGTGAACTGGATGTCTGTGGTTCAATCTTGTTTAAATGTCTCCTCATTTTCTTCGCTTTTCTTTAGTTTAATTCCTGAGGTGATGCTTGTAAATTGCCTATGGTGGGTTGCTTTATTAAAAATATTTAGAACACTTAGGAAATGACTACTTCTCTGAGGTATCTTCTAGGTGTAGCTGGTTTGTTGGTTTTGAATCTGTTGCAAGATCTTATCTGTTCATATTTGTTGGGGATGACAAGCTGTTGCCTGTTTGGTCCAGCCCCTGGTTCTTTGGCACTGTGCCACAGTATTTTCTGTGACCCTTAGTCAATCTCAGTCTTGAAATACTAGGAAGAATAGCTGTTGAGAACAATTATGCCACTTGGATCTAGTGGTATAGCATAGGAAATGACAAATTCAGCTACTTATTAATTTGCCACCTTTAACCATATGAACTAGACTTGTGGTTATGTAACAAACCAGAAAATTATATGCAGTATACAAGTCCTTCATATGTCAATTTTGCCTTCAGGTGTTAAAATTTAAAATGGGTTAGAGAGAAAATAGGGATGTGGAAGAAGAGGAAGAGATGAGAAGTAAGGCTGGAGGATAAAGGGGATCATGCTAACTTTGGGAAACTGGTGCAGAAGGCTGGAGGGAAAGAAGGAAGGAAGAGATAAAAAGGACAGAACAGAACCACAACCACAAAGAGGCCGGAAACCATGTTCACACTCATATAAAAACAAGATCAAACAATGAAGGTGAAAAAACCAAAGCCAAAAACACATCAACAGCAACAAACAAACAAAAGTGAGACAGAAAAGAAAAAAAGAAAAAAGTCCACTACCAGGTTTGTCTCTGCTATCACCAGTAGACAATGTGTGGAGACAGAGTCCTGATCTGTGTTGATTCATCCCAGCAAGCCAGCTGTAGCTTTTTGGTGGGGTAGTAGATAATCTCAGTGAGCCTGAACCTTCTGGCCAAGACCAGACTCATTTGGTCTGTATCCCTCAGTGGCCAGAGCCCCAGTGGGAGCCGCTAGATGGGGCCAGCAGCCATTCTGAGTTCTGAGCTCCGATGGCCCCTCAAAGTGGCTCCTGGCCAACTGCTTTGCTGCATGGGACTGAACCTTCAGCACTCACTGCCTGCTAGTACTGTCCTTCAGATCCACTGCTCCTCTCCACCACCATGTCTCTCTGAGAAGGCCTCTGGGAGCACCAGCAGTCACTGTGGGTCCATAGATTTGAACTCCTCCTCTCACACAGTTAGTTCCATTTCAGAAGCGAGGTGCTGCCGGCTACCTCCTTCTTTTTCGTTGAAATTTCTCTTTTCACTTTCTCTGTGTGCTTCAATTCACACTTCCGGGGTCCCAGGGACCATCTTCCCTCCTTCTTGTCGTCCTCACATTGCTACATTACAGCATCTGGGCGATGACTGAGAGAGGCTCTTTCTCACTCCACCATCTTAGTGTTCCCTGTGATGGTTAATTTTGATTGTCAAACTAATTGGCTTGAAGATACCTAGGGGATTAGTAAAGCACACTTCTGGGTATGCCTGTTGCATCATAGAAGTGTGACCTTGTGGGTTGTATCTGGTCTCCAACTCTTTCTCTCAAGCTCTTCCCCTGTTCTTTGCTTCCTGGCCACCATGAAGTGAGTATCATTGCTCTACCACACCCTTCAACCGTGATGTTCTGCCCCACCTCAGACACACAGCAATGGAACCAGCCCACTACAGACAGATACCTCTGAAACCATGAGCCAAATAAGCCATTTCCTCCAAGTTCTCTGTGTCAGGCTTTTGTCCTGGGAAAGTTGGTCAATATACAGAATGTGTCATCTTGGCCAGGGAGATAGCTCGGTGGCATAAGCGCTGGCCTGGCAAGCACAACATCCTGAGTTTGATTCCCGGTACGAAAAAACACACAAAAAAAGAATGTGTCATCCCTTGCTATTGAAAATATTATTACATACTCTCAAAATAAATTTTCAAAGTCCTGGTATTTCAAATATTGGCTCACAGGAGTCCCTCCTGGTCAATGATCTTTTTTGCTTTGGTATCTTTTTCTGGTTTCATTATATTTCTCTTGTACTAATGAGGTGAACCACCTTTCCAGGGACAGCTCATTATTCTGCTTGGTGAAAGTGCTTTCAAGGTCAGCTTGAAAACAGGCCTTCAAGAATAAAACTGTACTTATGGAAGACATATCATGAAGACTTAATCTTTAGAGAGCCCTACAAAAAGGGACTGCAAATGCCTATAGTGATGCTCTGTCATCTGGGAACCAAACAAATCTGTTCAGTGTGAATCATCTCCCTGCTACAAAAGTGCTGCTCATTGCCTGAGAGAAAAAGAGTTCATAATGACCACTTTCCTTGGTGCTTGTAACTCATTTGATTTTCTGTTGTTGATGGTAATGTAGGATAAGCAATATGCTAGTTAATTTCATGACTTCCTTTTCCCATTAGACAATTTTTCATTATTTGCTAAATTTCTCTGAGTCCCCAGAAAAGTGTAAAAGAAAGGTTTATGCTCTATATTGTTGGTACCAAATAACACTACAGTGTACTGCTCCCCAGACAATGTTACAGGGCTGAGGGAAAACATTTGGAGGAAGAAGAAAAGATAGATAAACATAAAATTGGGGAAATATGCAAACAAGGGTCCTATTATACAAGTGGCAAAATAAACCAAACAGTTCCAAATTACAATATAGTTTTCCTTCCTGAAAGACAAGTACCTTGTTATAAAAAAAAAAAAAACGCTCACTTACTGCTTAGAATGTTACTACTGCGCTAGATATTTTATATCCATTATCTCATTTACCCTCACTCACTGTGCAGCCAAGGAATCAAACATTATTCCCATTTTAGAGACAGGAATACTGGGGCTGAGAATGACTCAGTTGCCCAAGACAAGGAACACAATTACAAGGTATGCATGTAGGTCTGTTCAACTCCATGGTTAATTTCTTGCATGCTGAAACTTTTGAAATCATCTGTATTAATGATCTGTTGCTGAAAAAGGGAATTTCAAAGAAATTTCACGTATTAGCATTGGAACTAATAAATGAGGTTTTTGCAAATTGAATGTATTTGGAGAGAAAATGCCACTTTGTACATTTTACTTAATTTTTCAAGTAACTAGCACTAATATATTAATAGAAAAAGCTCAAAGGTCTAAATATACCTCTAAAAAGCTGTTTTAGTTTTAATTTCTGAGCTTCATTTCCAAATTACACTCAAGCTCAGGCCACATTATCTGCTCAGGTGACTGGAATAGGCTCCTAACTGATCCCTCACAAAACATGGAAAACACAAATGTAATTGTGTGCTGTCTTCCTTTGTGAAGTGCCCAGGGTCCTCATCTTCAGGGCACACCATGCCCACAAGCATGGCGGACAACAGCCTCTGTGGCAGGCACCTGTCTCAGGAGTCTTGAATGGCTGTGAGCTCCAGGGCATGAAACAAGTTTTATTAGTTCAGCAAATGTTTACTGAGGTAAATTAACAGCCTCAGCTTTGGCACAAAATAGGCATCTATGCTTCCACTGTTCTTTGTGTTTTGTTCCTTTTCTTTCCTTGAGAAAAATACCCTGTATTGCATACCTGTGTGCATGCCAAACCATCTGAGGAAATCTGGACTCAGGATTTGTCACTATCTGTTGATTTAGTTGGTCTTTTATTCATTGATTTGTCCAATAAGCATTTGCTGATCACCCAGCACTGTCCTGGGAAGATGCTGGAGGTACCAAGAGAGCAAGAGACCGCTGCTGCCCTTGTATCAAGTGGACCACAGCATCAGTGGTGTTCAATAAAGTAAGATTCACTCCAAAAAGAAAACCTTATGCAGCATCCTGTGCTTATGTCTCACTTTTTTTAGTTAACAATTAAATATTTTCAGTTTTTTATGTCATCCGATATTCTGGTTTTTTGTTTGTGTTTCGGTGGCATTAGGGATTGAGCCAGGGCCTCTGCATCATTTATTCATTTACTTTTTTAAAATTTTTGAGTTAGCCTCTCACTAAGTTGCCAACTGCCCAGGCTGGGTTCAAACTTGGAATCACCAAGTTTTAACATCAATTAACATTAATTATTACTATCAATTTTATGCTTTAGGCTGATATATTTTCTGTAGGCAATTTGGCATCTCTTTCTTTCTGGTGAGCAACATCTATTACTTCACCTTTCAGTGGAGGACACCACCTCTACTTTTAGCAGCTGGAAAAGCCTTACCCAGACTACTGGCCCCACGGTCTAACACCTGCAACCTTGGTTTGGCCACGAGCACCCTGGGATCAGGATAGAGCCCGCCTGTTCTCTTTGTACCTCAGAGTCTTCCCAAGACAGGTACTTAGCCAGTGCTTAAATAAACAGACTGATGGACAAGCTCTGAGTCTGGATACCCTCACTCATAAAAGGACAACACCTGCCTGTGTGCAAGGTAACATTAGTAGTTATAGGTGGCTGGGTCTTAGAAGGCCTTCTCAGAATTCACTCTGCTCTCAATCCTGAGCAAATATCACAACAGATGTCTCTTCACTATTATGAATTCAGTTCTTAAAGGGTAAATGAATGTGTGGATGCAAAAAAATCGAGGAATTTGAAAACCTTACTCTTCAAATAACCAGGGGGAAGATAAGTTATTCAATTTCCTGACTTGCTGGAGGGACAGGACAGACTGAGAAATCAGATCTGTTATTTTTGAGACTTCCTTAAATAAGAGGATGTATTTTTGCAATATTAGTCCTGAAAGAACAGTGTCCTACCAACTTTCCAGCAATGAAACATTTGCAAATATTTGTCTGGATTTTTCTCTGTGTTTGGAACTCATTTTGAGAAAAAGTAACTTGTGGGGTAAAATTTATAGGGGTTATATTTTATTTTTGAGGTTATTCAGATTATTTGTTCTTTCTTTTCTGTGTTAAATTAAAATAATAAATCTTCACTCTGTGCAGTCATGCCATTATATTCCCTGGTTCCCCTACTCAGAATGACGCCTGGCATCTGCGCCGTTATTCAGCCAGGGGCTGTAAGTCACACCGTGATGCACTGTGGCCTGTGGCTCGGATGGAGACGAGAGGCCCCATCCCAACATTGAGGTGAGGATTTTCCCCTCTTGGCATTAGCACACAGTTAAAGGAAGATGAAACAGTGTGTACATTCAGCCAGCGAGCTCTGTTTATCTTATTCCTAAAATCAATTATGTCTGAGATTAAATAGCAACAGGCTCCCTCCACAAGGACACTCAGCAGAGAGTAAACTACAGACTTTTCATACAAGCACCTTTTAATGTGTATCTTGGTATAACGAACTGGCAGAGCAAACTCCAAAAAATAAAGATTCTCATACAATGTGTCTTAAAATGTAACGCGGCTGACAAGTTACCCTACATATTTTCTAAAATAACATAAAATACACGGCAAATAATGAATGAACAAAAATTATTGAGAACACGAGGTGACAAAGCAGATCTTTTTTTTTTTTTTTTGACAAAGCAGATCTTGACATTTAAAAACCTCCTTAAAATCACATACATTACAAAGAACAAAAACGTGAAGTAGTATTTTAGGGTAATGAACAAATTTTTATAAAACTAGAAGAATCTTATTTTTCTGCCTTCATGAGCAAGTGCTATCTCAAAATGCTCCTAAATAATAATTAATCTAGACATATTTTAAAAATTTAAATCCTGCTTTATAAGCTGATTTACAATGAAAATGCTGTATTACTTTAAAATTTTGATATACACTGAAGCACTGATACATTTTCATCAACACAAATACATTTTATTGTTTATAGCTAAATCCAAAAAAATGCTGAACCTAGTTTATCAACGTCACTATAAAAACTTACCTAATAATAGACTGTTCAAATATACAAACAAAAGATACATATGGGCACATACACATACATTATTTTACACTTTCTAAAGTATATAATAGTGTAATCTGGGGGAAGGACTAGTACTAAGGATTAACCTTAAGGACATTCTACCACTGGGCTATAGCTCATCCCTCTCCTTTATGTGAAGACAGGGCCTCACTGAATTGCCTATGACTTATGAATTGAACTTGTGATCCCCCTGCCTCAGCCTCCCCAAATGCTAGGATTATAGGTGTGCTTGAGATATGGCAAACACAAGTGGTTACAAAAAGACAATCTATACAAAATTAAACTACTTTGACTTAAAAATATAGATAGCTAGATAAAGAACAATGGAAGCAAAAATTAGAATTTCAATTTTCAAGAATTTAATTTTTATTTATGCCAAGTCTCTAAGTTGCCCAAGCTGCTTTCTAACTTGTAATCCTCCTGCCTTGACTTCCTGGACTGCTCATCGTACAGGCCTACGCCACCATGCCTGGCTTCAAGTGTTTTACTTTATAGGGTGAAAAATTATTACTAAATTTATTACTAAAAATTACTTCTAAGGTACATGCATACTGTTCCTATAGGTACAGTCCCACAGGAAAAGACCACGGCTGCTGCTAAACTAATAGCCTCCTTGGATATGAGTCCTATCAGAGGATCTGATGTCAGTCAGTCTTCGTACTGACTTAAGTGTTTCACCAATATCCTACTGTTTTATAAAACAGAGTCACTTGAGGCAAATCCATGGACTGTAAATAAGGAGCCACATCCTAGTCGTGTTTCCTTGTATATCAGATAGTTCCATTTCATGGCACTTTTCATTTAGACATGAACACCTCTCTCACCATCCTTCAAAAATACCAATACAGAGCTTGAGTATTTTTAAAAATAATCATTATATAAATCACAGTTTCTAAGATAATGACACATCTAAACATGTAAAAAGTATTTTAACCCTACACAGTGCTAGCATACTTGTCAGAGCGGGCAGTCGGCATCTGAGCCCTCACCCCAGGAAGGGCCACATGGTCAGAGGTTCCTCATTAGCCCATGCTGGACTAACAACAAAGCCCCCAAAATTCATGTGCAATGTGGGGTCCACCCCAGTCCTAGGGTGATTACTGATGTGGGGGTTGGTAATAAAGCTTAAAAACAATGTTAAGAATCACATTTTAAGTAAGGAGGTTTCTTGTCAGAAGTCTTAAGAGGAAAGTAAAATTTCCATTTTGGAGCTCACATCCTGGCCTTGTCACCTGACTCTGGGCCAATTACTTAACCTTGACAAGCCTGTTATTCCCTTGTTTTTAAAATGTGAGCAGAGCTTGAGTGTACCACACTGGGTAGGTAAGCATTAAACAGCCAGTGCATGATGTTCCCAGCCTGAGACATGGCTGGTGTTTACTGAGTGCCACCGCCAGTCAAGATCCTGCACATGAAAATCACACAAGTTCATCTGTCAACTTCAGACACATAAAACTCATCACGCAAGGGAAGCACATTCACAGGTTACTCTTACAAAACAAAGGAAGCCACTGTTAGTGCTAATAATCTAAAGCATCAGCTTTGTGTAGTGGAGAAAATTTCATTCAAGAGACTAGAATAAAGAAATCCAGTGGACTTAAAAATACTGATAAAAACTCAAATCTGTCAGAAATGTATAAATTATTTTGCGAATTCTATTAAAGTGTGTGCCTCCCTCTCTCTATTATATACTTTTATATATGTTATATACTTTTGAAGAAAAATTTTATGAATGGACAAGCAACAGCTTCTCTTTGAAGGTAGGCATCTGTGAAATAAAACATCCAGAATGGTGGGAGAAAGTATTTTTTTCAGTAGTTCCACCCACAAGTGTAGTATATCTATGCTGTATTTTTTCTACATGTAAATATACTAGGAGCTTAATATAAAACTGTGTGGTATAAATTTAAATTTGGTAGGTAGGATACTCTGGACCCAGATATAGCCATGACATTATTTCACAATCAAAAAGACTGCTTGCTCAAGGAGCATTATGTATAAGTCTCCAAGGACAGACTGATTTACAAAAATGGTGCCTTTGTAGCTTGTGTGTGTGTGTGTGTGTGTGTGTGTGTATAAAAACCTATTACCAAAACAAAAACTTCAGTTTCTGACAGCTCTCTAATGGAAGAAACCCTGGGTTATTATCATGTCTGGGGAGAAACTGATGTATTGGATCAAACAGTCTGTGGTTAAGAAGCCAGCTCTCATATGCTGATATTCTCAAAGAGCAAAAGGATGCAGAGGATTGCACGGGTCTATGTGTGAATGAGAGACACCTGTTAGTGGTCTGGAAGACACACTGTTCCTCACATGAACAATTATTACAGGGAAAGACTAAAACCCTCCAGTGACAGCTTAATACACTTCACACAATTTGCATCCAAATATGATGCAGTCATAAGTAGTTTAAATATCTATAAAACCACAGTGAACAACAGAAGATGGGTGTGCGTGTGTGTGTGCACGTGTGTTGTGTGTGTGTGTGTCTGTTTTAAGGCTGATGTGCATATATGGAGACAAATCCTTAGTAAACACTTTTGAGTCGAAAAAATCACTATTTTTAAATGAGCCTACAAAAACAGTTGTTAAGCCTTTATCTACAAACGTTAAAAATTTGGATATATCTGTGTCTGCATTAAGGCATTAGTATAAACCAAGACAAGCACATTTACTCTGCTGAAAAACCAACCGTGTTTTATATCATCATCCTCATCTCCTGCAGAGAACAAAATTCCTTCATGTAACATATCTTTCCCAATATAAACTTAGGAAACTATCCATGGCCTAGACGGCATCTCTTTTTCTGATAAATACAACATGAAAGTCTTCCTAAGTCAAAACTTCACCAAAATTAAACAACTATTATACATACTGATATGCCTCCAAATATAACAACATTGTGATACCAAAAATTTTTTAATGTCTTCCTAGAAGTATCTAGAAAAATATCAATGGAATAGTATGTTAAACACAATTAAACACAAGAAAGCCTCAATTGACTCTTCTTTTATTTAATATTTATTATTTCTGCTAATTTATAGTATATGTATTTTTTTTTGTTTATCCATCGCCATTATAACTTTTCCTTTTAAACTGTCACTGATAAGTAAAGTGCTATATTTATGTAAGTCATTTTAGTTCATGGTGTGTTACATTTAAAAACAAGGGGAAGGCTACGCAGATGGGGAGCAGGGTCAAAAGGGGAGAAATACACTGAAAACAGAAGTTTGTACTTCTTGATTTACAGAGTACTGATCTGAGAGTACAGTATAAGATTAAAGAACAGATATATTTAAATTATAAAAATGCCCTAAATGTGTCCTTTCAAAGAACTGTATTTATTGAACTATGTGTTTCTAACATAAGACAAACCCCTTATTAAAATGCTATGCCTAAGTTCTTTGTTTGCTAAATTTAAATTATATTAAACTATTTAATCATGGAGATTCTAAAAACAGTAGGTCCTAGAATTTCCAGGAAAAATATGCTTCAATTTTCAAGATACAGCCGTGCTTATCACTAATCCACTAGAGTACCTGGATAATAAGTTAATATTTAATTTGCAGTTTCCTTAAAACATAATATTACCATACTAATGAAAGTACTTCTCTACGCCAAGTTTGGTCTTGCAAAAGAAAACCATCTACACAAATACTAAGTAGATATAAATATAAGCTAAACCACATTTTGCTTACACGATAATAAAGACAAGTACACTGAAAAAAATCCCAAATGCTATGTATATTATTTATTCGTTATACCAGCAGGAGATATACACATTTTTCATGAATCATTCCTTTGGATCATTTTAGAAAAACAAATACAGAAAGGAAGAACTCGTGCTGGAATGAATTCATAAATGAATTACTTCTACTTATTGATAATTCTGGCCCAAGTTCCTTGGCTAGTTATATTCTTTTCTGGATCATTCCACTTGAATATTACCTAGAAAGACAGTATGCAAGTTCTCTTAGCACAATTACAACCAACATTTGATCAAATGTGTTCAATCTGCCCCTTTTGCAGAAGTATTTAAAGAAAAAAAACTAGCAATATGAGTATTTCAAAACCTGGATAGAATTTTTAGGATGTACAGGATGACATAATTCTTACATGTTCCTGACAAAAGTTAGGATTTACTACCTATACGTAATACACACCCACTTACATCACACAGATGACCTGTACTGCCTCCAAATAAAAGGATTCCAGTGACTTTGGTTGTACCATTCAAAACTGGCCGATATATTTAATAAAAGCACAGGATAAACAGGAACAGCAAAAAATTTGGTATGTACCCAAGTAAGTCAGTCATTACTATATTTTTGTGTTGTTTATGGATCAAAGTTTAAAGTTTTGTTTTCTTTTGTTTTGCTTTGAAGAAGACATAGCAGTAATGGTGAAAATTTCAGAATCAGCTCCTACTCTTTTATTTTTGGTATCCCAGGCCCTCTTGAGAATAGAAAAAAGCTGTATACCCATCCCCTCCACATATACATAACCACAAGATCATACAAATAATCTCGAGAGGCTCACAGAAGCACCCACTTTAAGAATTTATAAACCTTAAGTACATGATTAACAAAAGTTTTACACACAATTAAATTATCCTGAGTAATCCATACAACAGGGTCAGAGCCCCGAGCAGGAAATGGGGCAGGCAGGTATGGATGAGCAACTGGGGCACACTGGTACAGCAGAACCTCTGGGGTTCACTCTGCTCATACCTGAGCAGAAGAAAATGATAAGAAAATGAAGCGAAAGAACTGCTTAGTAGCAGCTCCTGGGAAGAAGTGGAATTTTCTAAGGCACTCTGTTCCAATCCAAAAATACCATATGGAAAGGGTATCCTAACCCATTTAGTGAATTCTTGGCAATACAAAGGCATTTTTTATCTCTGCTTACTTTATTCAATATCATTTTACTTATGTAGCATCAAGCACTGTAAAGAAGAACTATAGAAAAATAAATCTGATTATTTCATTAATTCATTTATATATGCAGACATACACATAAGAGTAGTGTATATGTGTTTTTTGTCTTACACAACAGTCTGCACTTTCCCCTTTAAACAAAACCAAAACTAAGCTTCAAATGAAAGTGGATCATAGTACTAAGGTTCAAGAAGCACACACTGGAACTGCAGTGTAAGCATGCTTATGAATTTCCTACTCTACGCTGTCCACGTTAAAGGCTCTTACTGCAATGCTCAGAAGCTCAGGGCAATCACAAACAGACTCAGTCAAAAGTAACACAAAGCTGTATTATAAATAGAACTATATATTCTTCAGTAACAAACACATTCTCCACCAAAGAATCTTTTTAAAAATGTTATAAGCATCTGACATTGCAAAAGAGATTAATCATTCCTGTTTGGGTTTAGAATATGTTTGGATTATAAACAGAATCGTGATTTTGAATAACTGAAACGTAATTTCTTGGATTCTGGAATATTCTGATTCACAGAGTAATTATCTGGGTTTATAAAAGAGAAATTTTAAAAGCTCTTTAAGCACTACGGGCCAGGCATTTTAATTCCTTTCATGTAAATTTTCATCTTAATTATATAATGTTAACATCACTTATAATACTAAGTATACACTGGCAAGAAATGGTAATAATAAATTATATTTTAGGCCCATGAAATCCAGGGCTTCACGGCAACAGGGTGTGTGACCCTGGCTATAGCTGTCACCTTTACAGTGTCCTCAGAACACTACCCAAGTCCCTTCGTGGCCTAAACAATCTGAACTGGAATTATCTTTGTATCTTTCTCCTATGCTAAACTGTAAGCTCCTCAAAGACAAAATCCACAGTCCTGAACCACATAACAATATTTGGCTTGGTGAAATATATCATTACATATGACAGTCCATAGGATTATAGCATCCAGTTACATCACAGCACCCTTAGTTTGTGTAAGTTCACTTCATGATGCACCTATGATGACAAAATCCCCAATCCCTCATGTGCAAACATCAGAGAGTGCTTACACTAGAAGTGCCTTCCACATTAGTAGGCAGTATAATCTTATGAGACCACCACTGTATATGTGATCAGTATCACTGACTGAAATGTCACTGCTTGGGTGTGACTTTATTAATTATGATGCACTCCAGTACCTGATAACACATCTCTGCTGAATGAGAACAATGAAGGTTTTGTTCATCAATGATGTCGTAGTAGAAGATGAAGATTAAAAAAAATAAAGATAATATACATCAATTACAGTTTTTAAAGGAAAATAATCTCTAAAGTGATAGCCACCATGAGCTACCCACAATTGACTTAGATATAAGACTCTTCAATAAGAATTAAAGGATTTTATCTTTTTTTTTTTTTTACTACAAATCTCTACGCTATGACATTCTTCTTTCTTTTCTTCTTTTTTCTGTCTTTTTGAGCCAGGATTTGCTATGCAGTTCAAGCTGTCCTTGAACTCACTTTGCAGCCTAGGCTGGCCTTGAACTCACAGTGATCCTCAGCTTCCCAACTGTTGGGATTGTAGGCATGTGCCACCACACCCAGCCATTCCCCTTCCTTAAAAGTAATATAATTCAACACCCTGCCAACGGGCTTAGTAATCACCCTGAACATCATTATAACAGAGGACTTTGGAGGCGGGTACAACTGCAGATGGCACAAGCCCAAGAGCCCCAGACTGACCCCTGCCCCAGCCCTGCAAGCTGAGGCCCTAGGCAATCTTCAGATATTCTTTTTCCTTCTCACAATGCCATGAAATTAATCACAGGCTCTGACTCTAATCCAAGCTCTGACACCTTACCAGAGTGAGTGTTTTCTTGCACAGGCTAAATTCTCTGGGTTTACCATCTTTTCAGTTGTTAAAACAGGTTTTAATACCACCTCTTCTCAGACAACTGTAGAGGTAGAACACACAGTCAGTGCCTTCAGCATCCTTCCTTTTTCTACTCTGACAAGATGCATTTTCCTCTCTAATGTTTACTGAGTTACTATTACCTATATATGAATGAAAAATTGAGGCATGTAACCAGGTGATTACAATAATTTGGCATGTGGACTTTCTAGAAAATTCAGGACACACGGCATACCTGGACCACAGGCTATTTACATTATTTCCTTTTGTAAATCCTCCAAGCATTTACATATATATTGGTGGTCCCATCATTTCTACTCATTTACAGAACCACATATACTGATTCCTGCTTTCATCTTCTGAGAAGTTGTGGAGTGACTCCGGAGACTGCGGTAATGAAGAAAGCGGGCACGGTTCCCACTGCTCAGAGACTGACAATCGAGGATTTAAGGAGAGAGTTGGTTGACAATAAAACAAGCCAAATAATAACTATAAATTGCATTGACTGCTGTGGAGTGTGCGTGGGGGGTGAAACATCACAAGAAAGCCCGATGCGGCACAGGGCCGAGGAAGGACAGGCAAGGTCTCTGAAGAAGGCACATTTCAGCAAAAGATGCAAGGAAGCCTCTGGGTCGATGCTCCAGAGCTTCACAGTGTTTCTGTTCATGATCTCTTTCTCTGTTTTATTTTGCAGCTTTTCATATAATCCACGCTACACATCTCTCTTTCCCCCCTTTTCTCCTCTTGTCCTCTCCCTTCTCCACGTGAAATGGTGCGATACCGATGAAGGGAGGCCCGGCCCTGTCTCAGATGACCTGTTGCTGGCTTTCATTTGGGAAAGTGCCAACGCTGCTTCCCCTCTTGTGCTCTAGCCATAAAGTGTGAGCACCCTGCCTAGACCGACCGCCCACGCACCTGCGCATGAAGACAATACGTGAAATGATGTGTGCCCAAACTCCTGCTGGCCACAAGGGGCAGGGTAACAGTGCAAGCTTCCTCTTCCCATGACATTTTCCTGTTTTGTTAGCTTTTCTACTATTGCTACTGTTCTCCAAAGAGACATTTATCCTAAGGCAATGTCCTGCTTATCTCGGAGTCCGAACTTTGACCAATCATAATACACCGTCCATCTACTTTTCAGTCACTTATTCACTTAAACTTTCAAGTATGTATATGCGTATGTCTGGGGCATCAGGAGATAGTAGTTTTTAAATGAAAATATGGTACTATTGATAATAACTAAAGTCTATACTTTTTACATATCCCTGTATCAACCCTCACCGATAATTTCAAAGGGTTAAAGATACTCCTCTGTCTCAAATATCACAGAAACATGCATGAAAAGCAGAAAATTCTATCTTAATTAAACATGATGGCCTCATAGTTAATCTCAAATTTGAATCTAAGTTTTATAACTTTTTAAGAATGTGAACACTTAGCACACTGCCTATCACTTCATTTATTCAGCTGTCAAGGGGCATGGTATTCACGAGCTACAGAAGGTTTTCAAAAAACTAAACTTTTGTAACATACCGTACCGGGTACAACGTTCTTCCCTCCTCTCACAGGTTCCTTGACTAGTAGTATTTAATAAATAGAGGAGTTTCACCACATGTGAGCCTTTAGCTTCTTGGAAGTGAAACATACACTTCTCTCCCAGGCTGCATAACTGACACATTGCTTTGGAGAGCACCGAAGTGCATCAGTTCGGAATAGAGGATTGGCGAGCACAGAAATCAATTTTAAAAGAAATATTTAGGGAAAAGTAATCCTCTTTGCTTTCATGAACAGTAATGTTTTAGGAGCTATATTGGAATTGGCACGTTCCACAGCAGTTCACTGCAAAGAGTAATGATACTGAGCCACACTCTGAAACTGCAGTGTGAAAGTAGAATTTATATTAGATGCTTCATTTGTAGTCTTAAAAATCCTTACTAACATGTGCCGTGTCCTTATAAAGGCAAAAACAATTCCATTTAGTAACACCTTCTGCACGCAAAACACTAAATTTTTTCAAAGCTACCCCCCCATACAATCTTTCAATCATCTCAGACTTCATCACCAAATACCATTAAGTGCCGTATCACCTAAATGCCCAAGATCACTTAGCGAGGCACAGGTAGGACAGCTCCAGAATACCCACCATCTGTTCCCCTACCTGGGAATTCTTGACCTTTTTTGTTCCCTGGAGCATCTAGACACCTTCCCTGAACAGTGTTTTGGAACTGTCATCACCAGATTACATAGAAATCAGATTGATAGTTATCAAAGTATTTTAAAATGTGACATAGTCATTTACTGGCTTGTTTATTAAATAACAGGATCTAGCTGTAATTAAATATAATCTTGAAGCAATGATAAGATTAACAGTGTCAGATCTTTATGGTTCCTATATTATGATATGAAAATAACTTTGATTCCTAGCAATGGCCAAGTACAGCTTTTGTCAGTATTACTATGACCACATCCATAATCAGGGACATAACTGCAATTAGATCTTAGTGAAAATGGGAATGTAATTGTTTTATCTATGTCGTTCTTGAACTCCTGGAAATCCTGAGTCCATTGGGAGCCCAGCCAATTCTGCCAATCAAGTTCAACAACTATACAAGTCTGAAGTATTTCAAAATATGATGCAAGTTGTCCTTAATACCAACAACAAACACTAAGAGTCAACCCTCCAAGTTTTTCAGAAAACTGTTTAATAAATTCAAAATTTTATTTCTCAACCTCTACCAATCTTAATATTCCCTTCTCTACATAAAATCTCTAAAGTGATTTCAGGAAAGTTGCAATTTTAAAAACCTAGTCTGCTGAAAAAGAAAAAAACGCTGCTGGATAAATTTATTTTGATTTCCAAATAAAAGAAGAGATAATGTGACAGTTGTACCCACGGGAGGCTACTGGAAATTGCTAAGGAGACACTTGCTTCTGCCCCTTCCCGCAATCCCTCGCTTGCCCTTCCTGCCATAGGTTTTGTGAACTTCCGAACTCATTTCTTGTTCTTCAGCTTTGGCATTAGCCCATTCTGCTCTCCCTCACTAAACACCTCAAAGCTCAACCTTAAGTTCATTCTTTGTAGAAACAGAAACCAAACCCGATCCCAAACGGAGCAGCTGGTTTTGTTAGAGACCATCAGAGGCAAATGCTTGTACTTGTGCAGAAGCAGCTGGCATCAGGGACTGGTTTCATGAAACACAAGTTTTCTATGGGTTGGGGTGGGGAGGTGGTTGTGGGATTAGATTCTCATAAGAAGCACACAACCTAGATTGTGTGCATCCAGTTTACTATAGGGCTCAAGCTCTAAGAGAATCCAAGGGTGCCCCTCTTCTGACATTAGGCAGAGCCCAGGAGGTAATGTCTAGAATTCCTGTATAAATTTCAAGACAAATACTTACTCCTTCAAATCTAAATAGATTTTCTGAATCAAACAATATTGCTATGGCTATCAGTTCACAGGCCACTTCACACGATGCAAAGACCCATCAAATCATCCAAAACTACTCATTAGTTCCTCTTTGTCTTAAATGTAGTATGTATATCTCCCCAAAATCAGAAGTTAAAATTACAAAAATCCCTCTGTACTATCATAGAAATGTATTTTGTAGAGTTTCATCAGTGAGATGACTTTACATTAGTTATTATTTGAAATTTGCTGATAAAATACTAAACTACATTGGCTATGTGACTTCCATAACTCTCGTCTATTAAAAAATGACTTCACTTTGATGACTCATATATAATTACTTAAGTTTTTCAATGCAGTATGCCAATACTGTGAATATTTTTTATTTTTTGGTTCTGGGAATTGAACTCAAGACCTTGCACTAGCAAGGCACATGCTTGTGCCACTGAGCTATATCCCCTGCTACTGTGAATATTTTAGTTTGTAAAAAAAATCCTTATAAAGCTAGAAAGACAAATGTTACACTCTATAAACCCAGAATTTTGTTATTTCTAGGATTACTGACTTAAACAGTGTTCACGTCATCTGAAAATTGCAAAATGCTTCCAGGATCTCTATGGTTGAATCATGGTCCAAAAAATGGATTTGTTGAGAGAGTTTGTATTTTGCTATATTTCAAAAGCTACAAAAAATTCAAAAAGTGACTTTAGTGAATGCATCTGCTTGAGCTGATAGAGAAACCCTAGTACTGCCATAAATTTTCAGTACCGTATACTGTGCTTGCTCTGTTGGTCTGTGTCATATCACATAACTATGCTTGTAATGTTAAATCAACAAGGCCATCATGTAGGTAAAATCTATAAAATAAGTTTAAGGTATTCTCACACTGAAAAAGAATGTCTATTAAAATTCAGCATGAGTTAAGTACAAAGAATGTTAATGTACCAAAAGAATTCTGGCTAAGCAATCATCTATAAACACAGATATTAGCCTGAAATTTAAGACAGGCTGCTGGATTGAATGATGAGGCCATCAGTCTGAGTTCTTCAGTTCATTAGCTTAACCACAATCCAAACCTAATATCCATAAAGTCACAAAGGCAAATGCAATGTACCTCCCAAGTTTAGAGAACTGCACAAATTTTTCATCATTCATATCATGAAGGATTTATACTCAGCATTACTTTGGTGGCAGTGCAAAGAGAACCAGAACAGTCTTTAAAGAAGAGGTTCACTTCTTAAAAAACATTAAAAACTTGTGTGCTTCTTAGATTCACTACGAATGTCTTCAGAAAGGAATGATTTTCCCTTTCAAAAAAAGAAATTTTGCAAATTTCCCAGTGCCCTTCAAAGAGACATCAAAGCAGTGGTCTTCCTCTATGAGCCTGCATTCTTGACGCAGTTCCTGTACTGCCTACCCATATGGCCAAACCTAGTCTCCAGGTACCATGTTCAGCTCCTGTCCTCCCCCAAGTCTCCATTCTCTATTAATCATCAGGTTTTCTAGATTCAGCCTAAGTCTTTCTCAGACCCATCCCATTTCTTGATGTCCATTCCTGGTAATGAACCAACCTTGGTCCACAACACACCTGCCCCCCCTGCCCTCTCATGTCCTCCCCACTCTCTCACTGTGCTATAGGTCTCTTATGTCTGAGCCATTCACACTTCCAGCTTTAGCCCCTTACCATGGCAGGACAAGGCCTAATAACAGTTGCTCTGTTCCTTGGTTGGAAAGAGGTTTACTATTAAAGAAACTGTACATCTGAATTACCGCCACTTCAAAAAAGAAGATCCAGGAAATGAAACAGAACTCTAAGCTGGGAATAGTGTAATCTTTAGCTTTCCCATCCTTGCCTGTACTGTTGTTACCATATCATCATTATTATCAGCAATAACAACCAACACTGGTATATTTTTATCATTAATAAAAAATAGCATGGTACTTTCACATAGGCAATCATATGTTCAATCCTTCCATGGCCCTGGTTACACTGACCACAGAAGGAATCCTATACAATTCATTAGGACAGAATGGTTCACTGAATTCTAAACATGCGTGAGAAAGGAAGCCACAGGTGGGACACCTGAAATGGAAATGGTATGTAATCCAGCCATGGAAAGGACAGAATGAATAAAAGAAATAGTGGGACAATACAAAAGGCATAAATGAATAAGAATCCAGAAAGTGGTCGATCTCAACTGTTAAGTCTCCTGCATAGCTTTTTCCAGCTTGACTTTGCAAAGGAAAGATGTATCTAGATGGACTTATCATTTGTTTACACTATCTTGGAAATACAGGAGTTATAGAAAATTATAGGGAATGCTTTTTAAAAAAAGCATATTCCAGTGAAAGACACATTGCCAAGAATAATTGGATAAATGTGTTCAAGATCGGGGGGATTAATGGCAATGTGTTTTTACTGCAACAACTGCTTTTAACTTAGATATTCACCGTATTTTTGATCACTGCTCACTGATCAAAAGTTGGTAACTTCTGTCAAATAAAAACATTACAGTGTGTCCTCACCCACCTTATTCATTGGTTCTGGAATCATGAGATTTTTATTTTCTTCAATTTCTATTAGAACAAGTTGGCAGTACATAATGCTTACATTCACCTTAGTGGGTAGGTAACGTAATTCACACATCTCAATTTTTTTATTCCCCTTCCCCTTCCATCTACCCTTCCTTTGTCTGGGGATCCCCTTCTCACTTGCAAAAGATCCACTTCCCCATTATCTATTGTTTACCTCTTATTTTGTTATTTTGAAGTTATTTAGACTATATTTTTCATGTAAGAGCAGGAAATAAGAGATCCAATCCAAAAATAGACAACTGATATGAATAGATAATTTTTGGAAGAAGCAGCACAAATGGCTGACTAAACACATGGAAAAACACTAAACATATCTGGCCAGCAAAGAAATGCCAATGTTAAACCTGGTTCCTTACTTCAAAAAGAACACCACCATCAAAACAAACAATAGCAAGTACTTCTACATGATTAGTGGGAGTGTAAACTGTGCAACCACTAAGGAAACTAGTATGGAGATTCCTCAAAAATCTAAACCTAGAAATTCCATTTGATCCAGCTATGCCCTCTTTTGATAGCTTCCCCAAAGAGTTCAAAGACATCACATTACGGTGATACATGTTTATAGCTCCATAACCCATAACAGCTGAGGCTTGCCAGCAGCCTGCACATCCATCAACACAATATGGATAAAGAAAGTGTGGTATTTACACATAACAAGTACTCCTTGCAACCTCAAAATGACTTAAAAGATTAAAACATTCTTGAATCAACTTAGGCATCATGGCATCCACGAGAATGCAACTAAAGACACTCACAAAAGAGGACTTCCAGAACTGCTTCAGAAAGTGGCGAGATAATGGGATCAGTATGTTAAAGTGAGAGGGAATACTCTGAGGAGGATTAATGGTGATGTGTTTCTTACTGTAATACTTTTTTAAAAAATTAAATATTCACCAAATTTTTTATTATACCATGTACCTTTCCGGTCCTTACTAACTTTTCTTTTGCTGTACTTGAACTCCTCCTTACCTTCCACCCTTCTTACCCCTTTGTTGCCATTAACTACATCATGTAGAAATATAGCCTGTGTTTTAGCATTCTAGAAAAGTAGGCTTGGTCATGCTTTTGCAATATCTGTCATCACAGAATGAAGGTATTTCTCTTAATTCAGTTTATATAAAAATAACACAGAATAGATTACAAGGGCAAGTATCTAAATTGTGATCCACCTGGAAGTGCATTAATGGTCTTGTATAGTTTTTAAATGTTTTTTATAAATGGATAAAATGAAGAGCTCTTTAGAAATCTGATTCTTGAAGTGGCCATAACACGAATTAAAATGAAAGTGAATGCAATTTCACACTGATGTACTGAACCACTTTCCAATTTGCTTAATCTGCACACTGTTCCATCACCACCCCCACATTTTATGGCATCTGCCTATAGAAATACATACACCCAAATGGTGACATTAGCAGCAACATATACTTCACATTGAAGCATAACATTTAGAGTTGAACTTAAAAGGAAACTTACAAAACTTAAATGATCAGGTCTGAAAACTGGAATGTGAGTGCTTCCTCAGTATTGCCCAGTACAGTCAAAACACTCAACCTTTCTCGTAAATGCTTCATGATTTTTCTTAATTTTAGAGCATAATCTATTTCTCTATAGCAAAGGGACTCTACTTTGATGTCATTAAATCTTTACCTAGAGACACTTGTCTGTCTTCTGATAGGACCCTAATGAGAAGAACAAGACAAGATAAACAGAATAGTTTTACAGGAGGAAAGGTGGCACGGGTGATCAGAGAGCAATGATGATTGGCCCCGAGCTCACGGCCAGCTATCCTGGCTTCCACTGTCTCTTCACAGGCCACAAAGCGTGGGGTACCCCAGGGGCACTGACAGGACAGAACCAAGCACCAGCACTTCAGAGGCAGTGGCCTTTCAAATCTCTCAAACCTCAAACGCACTTTCTTATGCACCCAAGATGATGAACCCCTCTACAGGAATACAGGCACTTTGAGGTGTTTTTCTAGCAGTGGTGAGGGATGGGAGGATTGGTCCTGAGAGGATAAATGGCCAGAGACAGGTGCAAGATAACTGGGCACAATCAACCATATGATCTGACCACAGGACAAAGGAGTGCCTGCTCCTTATAGGAAGAAGCCACAACCCTTGGGCCCAGTATTCCCATGACTGCCCAGGTCAAAGAGGACAAGGAAGATGAGGAAACCGATGTAAGTGTTCAGAAGGCAGCAATCGCTCTGACTACTGAATGCTTGTTTGCCTGTAGATCAGCTCTGGAATCAATCTGCCTACAAACCAACTAAAATAATTCAATGGTAAAAGGAAAAATAACCTTACCAAGCAACAAAAAGGTTGCTATTCAACACTACTTTGCTAAAGTTTTTCCTGTGAATGTAATCATGAAAATGGTATGGTTAAAAGAAACATATAATTAGCCTTCCTACATAACACTTTTTTTCAAATATTCTATGTGTGTGCGTCAGAATGTTGACATGTGAAAGAAACAGATGTGCATTGTTTGGAGTAAATTACATGAAATGCTGTCAAAATCAAGGGTTTTTGGTTGGAGTTCCTCCAACTATAAAGTATAGAAGAAATTAAAATGGATGAAGAGCACAGGATGCTGAAATTAGGTAGGGGTAGGAGAAGATATTTGCACAGTCTGATTAACTTTAAAATAAAGAATCAGTCTTACCAATAAATATTAAGTTATACATGTAAAGTTTTTTTTGTTACTTCTCTTTTGTAAGTGTATGGCCAGCTTTCTTCTGACCTGTCCACAGAGGGAGCTCTGCAAATGCTCAGGGGCCCTTTCCCAGCTTGATGACTTTATAATCTACAATTAGTTCACAGGCACACAGAAGAGGCCCCAGAAATTCTGTCCCTTCACAGAATTAAATAAGAACATCCTGGCACAGAAAAGTAGAAAATGCTATACCTAGTAACTACAACTCCGTAGAAATCGTTCCTCTAAATGCCGTGCCTCTGGCCAGAGGAGAAAAAACAGAGGAAAAGGTATCTGCCTTAGTCTGTATCGGGAATGTCACTCAAAGACCCAAGTGGGGAAGGTTTTGCACCCTAATGGGTGCTACAGGGAAGGGGTGGAAACTTTTAAATGCGGTGTGTAGTAAGTGTTAGGTCATGGGGGGGCAAGTCCTACAGGGGGTCTGTGGGAGCCTCCTCCCTCCTGTCTCTCTCTCCTCCATTCCTGGCCAGAAGGTGAATAAGCTTTCCCCGCTCTGTGCTCCCTCCCTGACATACTGGCTTACTCCAGGACCAAAAGCAATGTGGCAATCAATCATGAACCAGAACCTCCCAAATTATGGGGCAAAATAAACCTTCCCTCTTTTTAAGTTGATTATCTCTGCTATTTTGTTTCAACAACAGAAAAGCAACACAATATTCAAAAGCACTAGAAAAACAAGAGATGTCAAATAAATTTACAATGTACATTTTCCTTGAAATTGTGCTATAATTAATACATCATCTAACTTAATCCTGACTAACCTGACTGATAGGTGCTACGACAGCATTTACAGTTAGAGACTGTAAAGATTAGATATGTTGAGAAGGTCACTGCTTAAGGTCATAAGTGAGTGGATGATAGTACAAAGTTAAAAGAAGTACAGGAGAAACAATTTTCCATTTTTTAATGAAAACTGTAAACTCTAGGCCCTTGATTTTTTTCACTGATTCAATCACAAACATTTGTTATTTTACATGCCAGAGTCGGCCCCCATCAGAAAAGAAGTAACAATGAGGATTATCATATGTCACAAACTCATGGTTGTAGTTTTGTTAAAATAAAACTAAAAGCAGAAATAAAATACGTGAGCTGGTATTTGGGCAAATACAGCCTTTCACCTGTAACGCAGGTGAGATCTATTCTTAGGTATCATCCCCTATCTTTTCTTTAAAATTCTCTATCCACCAACAAACTGAAACTGAAAGATGTCTTCCCTTCTGAAAACCTCAGGAGTTAAGGACAATGGTAGAAATGGAACTCTAGATACTCACCCTGGTCTCCTGTTTTAAAAAATGTTAAAAGTCTCTTCTCATTCACATGCCTTGTGCATCTTTTCTTCAGACAAAAACCCTGACACAGACATTATTTCTCAGTGGTTTTATCTAAAACTAGAAATTCCATTTGCTGCAGCTATTCCCCTTCTTGATAGCTTTCCCAAAGAGTTAAAAGACATCACATTACAACCATACATGTTTACAGCCCTGTAACTTGTAATAGCTAAGCTTGCAAGCAGCAACAGGGGTAGGATTTGAATGCAGTGTCTTGAAGCTGAGCTGACCTCCAATTTCAGCAACACCTACAGTGAACAGATGAGGGGAAACACTAAAGAAGCTTTCTTAACACATATACTCAAATTATGAGCAAGATATTCCTTATTGGCAGTCAGAAATGCAATGTACCTATGAGCAATCTAATTCATTAAAATTTATTTGAAAGACTCTCAAAAGTGCTCATCAAAGGGAAAACATATAGAAAGACAAAAGTTGATAGCTTCTTTATTCTTCAGAGGTCTTAAGTATAAAATTCAGACATTCACTGGATTAATTCCAAAGAAAATTATTAGGTTAGGACATGAATTTAAGGGGTAACAACCAAGATTAAATATGCCAACATCCTACTGATCTCAGACTACGTGTCAGCTCGTTTAACCCCTTTATGGAACATTTCATCTTAATTAGTCCAAAAGCCAAGAGTGCAACAAGTCCTACTACTACAGAAATTTATACAACACTTGATAGTCTTTTCAGCAATTTCTGACAACATATATACTTGTTTCATAATTTGGAAAAGGATCCCATGGAGGTAGATATGCTTCTCACATTACAATGACCCATCACTTTACATGAGTACAATTAATTTCTGATAGGATTACACATTACTTCTTGCTACATAAAGCAATGCTGTGCTTTGATTTCTTCTTTATAAATAACTTATTTGTCTTTCATTTCAAAGGAAGGCAAGTTCCATCAACATATTAAACCATCCTACATGGCTGGCAGTCTTCCTGCAGCTTGAAAGCCTCTCTTGGCTTTTCTTCCTTTTCTAGTTGGTAAAATTCTACCCATTTCCCAAAGCGCAGCTCAAACCCACCTTCTTCTGCAGCCTTGCACAGCCTCACCAGTCACAATCCATTGTTCTGTCTACAGCACAACTTCGTTTACCACATCTGCTTCTAACTGCTAATCTTTATGCCATATCTTGTTATTGTCAATATATACATGCTTCCTTGCAGCACCGCACCTTAGATGCTCAATAAAGATCTGCCAACTTCAACTTGACAGTTCTTAAATGTTAAAATCAAAGTGTAGTTACACATACTATCTAACTTATTTCATTTAATGCTTACAATGGATCTGAGAAACAGACAGTATCTTCATTCTAAGGCAAGGAAATTTAGAATCAGAACATGTTGGTATCTACACATAATGGACTACTACTCATTTGTAAAGAAGAATATCGAAGATGTGTCATGTACATGTAGGAAATACCCACAATAATATAAACATTGCATGTTGTAAACATGAACTAAAATAATAACACTAATAGTAACAATGAAAATGAGGACAGGGGACCCAGAGATGGAGGTGTGTGCTCCAGAGAGAAAGTGCAAAAAAAGGAATCAGGATATGTTCCATACACGTACCTGCTCCCTAAGATAAACACACACTTCATTTATTGTAAATAGGAAAAAAATAATGTTAGAGAAAAGAATTTAACAAGCAAAAAACAGAAAACATGTTAATAAGTTATCTGAGGGATTAAAATTCTTCTGCGCTGGGGTAGGATTTGAATGCAATGTCTGGGCTTGAGGGCTTGCAGCTAGTGCTCTGAGGCTGTCTTTCACAATATGAAATGTCCCCCCAGATTTTAACAGCACCACAATCTCTTTAAAATGACCCAATACCTAAATCTGTAAGCCACTGTGACATACATTCTACAAATGACATGAAGTGATGGTTGTCAATCATAAAAGAAAAAAGAGTCTAAAACTAGCAGGGACAAAAGATACCACTTAGCATCCCTAATTCAAAAATCTGAAATAGGAAATTTTCAGATTTTATTCCATTTTGTGTTTTCAGATTTGAGATACGCAACCTGTGGAGTCTCTTAAAATATTCTGAAATCCTAAACAAAATCCAAAATCTATAACAATTCTGTTCCAAGCATTCTGGATAAAGAATACTCAACCTCTTAGGAATAACTGTTAAAAATTATATAAAAATAGAAAAGCCAACACCTGCATTCTTTTTATTTTTAACTGATACATAAGAACTGTACACATTCATGGAGTACAGTGTCATATTAAACCACAATTTTTGAATGTAAATTAATATGCACTGTATTAAAATACCATGTTTGCATACTTTTTTTTTTTTACTTACTCCACTTTTAAAAAGGTAAAAATCACAGAACTGTGTCCAGCTTTTTCATGTTGCAGGACACTCCTGAAAACACCTCATCCTACTCCCTGTTTCACAGATGAGGTGGTGAGGAAACTGGGCCTGGAATGATTTGATAACCTCAAGTTCACATTGCTACTATGTGAAGACCAAAGTGAGAAGCTGGCCTCCTACTGCCCAGCCCAATCTCTTTATTCACTCTACTAATGGAATTATATGTAAATTTTCTAATGGAACACTGAAAACAAGAGTTACCAATTTTACATGCCGATGCCGAAAATAACTTCACACCTACATTTTATGCAAGAACAACTAAAGTATAGGTAGTATTTTGCCCAAAGCTTGAAAAATTTTCAATTAGTCTAATGAACACCTCCCTAAAGTTAAAAATACATGGTGCTATGAAAAAAACTGATCAGAGTAACTAGCAGGGTTGTAGAAGTAGACTCTTTTATCTGTTATGTGTGTATGCTTTCTTAGACTCTTCCGCATACCCTGAAAAGGCTGACATCAAATCTGACTAGAAAACTTTCACTTTTAATTACATCTGAAAATAAGAGAAGTATCTTTTAGAGTCTGGTGACATTTCTTTTTGATAAGAAAACTAATGAATAAAATAAACATGTTGACATGTCTCTATCATATAAAACAGTTTCAATGTCAATGAAGCAGGCAAAGACAGTACACCCAATCTCTGCTTGCCTTTTGGAGGAAAAGAATCACAACAAACATTTAATTGCTACACATTTAATTGCTACTTCTCTATATGAATGTAATTAAAAATCTGCAAAAATTTTAAAATTTTATCCAAAAGCTCTTTATATCAAGGAAGTATCTGCTGCTTTCTGGCATCTCGATTTCAGTAACATAGCAAATAATCCTTTTAGAAATGCAAAATTTCCAAGCTTTTTCTTAAGTTGAAATAAAAGGAAAGTTTCAAAAGTGACACACCCTGTAGCTGAAAGGCACAGCACCGCACCCTTCCCCAGCACCCCTCTTTCAATTCAGAAGCAGTCACACACAAATTCTGACCCAGGGCGGCACCTCTGTAATGTCAGAAATAAAGCAGGCACATTATAAATGGAAATCTAAAACCCAAAGTATTATTGGACAACCAGAAGTAAGACCATGATAGTATCTCCAAAGTGGAAATGGGCAAAAGAGAAGTCGGAAAGCATGCACACTGAGTCCACCTTTAAGTTAGTGTTAGTATATCGTGTGTTGTTTAGTCCCCTTCATTGGCACGAAAGGAATTATGCTTTTAAAGCTTCACAGTCATAAAAGTTACTATGTTTACTTCATCAGAGATCTACCCAAGGTTAGGAGGACGATTCCCCCCAAAAAAGAGCTGTTTGGAGATCAGCCACCCCCCAAAAACAACAACCATGTTTGTTTTATTATGGGTGAAACTGTTCAGGACAGAAGGAGAAAGTAAATAAAAGGAAGAACTGTAATTCTTGAGCGGGTGCCAGTTTACAGTATTTAGAAAAAAGAATCTGCGCCACAGCTTGGCGCTGGGCCATATTTACAGTAAGTTGTCTAGTGTTTTGCCCGACCGGAAGAACAAAGGGCTCAGTGTGGGGCTGTTGGCTTGTGCATTTCAGACGGTGCACAGGAAGGAACGCAGCTCCACAGGCGATGGCCCTGTGCTCCTCACCCTCTTCCAAGGGCTCTCAGAATACGGCCACGCAGGTCTGGGGAAGGCCCACAGCTCACTGCTCCAAGGACTGCAGCTTTCACTTTAAGTAACCTTTTATTTCATTTATACAAATGAAACCTATTTATTCATTTAGTTTGAACTCTGGAATTTCAAATGCCTCAACCCGGCATTTAGCAATACAGGTAATCCTGTCCTCCAAGAATAGTAAATCCTGAAACCAGAGCCTAAGGGACAACTTTCTTGATGAGGTTTAAAATGTTTCCTTTTGTTATATTATTAGAAAATGTTAACAAGTACACTGACTAACATCAGGCAAACTATATTAGAGACTCAGTAACTACTTCCATGTAGTATATTCCTACTCTACTTCCAGAACTAAATAAACAATGCCAGGTTAGTTTTATGAGCAGCATATTAAAATCAAAAAGATTTTTTCCTCCAACTAATACTTCTTTTGAAAGTATGCTCTAATAAGTGGAAATTAAAATTAAGTGTACTGATGTTTCTATTTATTTATAACCAGGATTACATGTTTGTTTGGGCCAAATGTTTTTAAATGGTAACAACCACTGCAAAAGACACCACCTTCCCAACTTAACTGTTAGCGAGTTTTCACTGATATCTTGATCCACTGGGGAAGGAAAACAAATGGTAACTGTAAAATGCAGACCATTAGACAGTAATCAGTACTAAGGAGGAAGAAATGAAAGGAATGAGGGGATGCGCCTCCCGGCAAGAAGACAGTAACATTTTGGACAGAAAGTGCAGAGCTGTGCTCCCTGAAAGGTAACTCTGGGCTTAATCCTGCAAGGTAGGAGAGCACTAACTCTCTCGGGGAACAGGGAAAAGAGGAGTGACCTGTTCTGATCAGGAGAGGATGGGTTTCCCACACACGAAACAAGTAAATCTGCTCAACTGTTCTGAAGCTCCTCCCAACGGGGGGGGGGGAGCAAAGAGCAAAGAAGTTTGTTGTTATTTTTAATTTTCATTTTCTTAGAACATGTTCGCAGTACGTGAAGTTCCCATTCATTGTGGGGGGTAGGTACATGTATGTAACACAACCTGGTTCTTTTTTCTAAAAAATGGTTTCAGTTATGCTATGCACAAACTGAGACAAGGGCCTGGCTCTGTGACTAGAGTGGCCCTGGCTGCCAGCAGGAGGGAAGGGAAGAGAAGAGCAGGTGAACGAGGCTAAGAAAGAAAACGTTTTGAGGTCAGTGCACAAAATTGTAATAACTGTCACTATTATAATCATGATTGCAGGTTGCTGTTTGGAAAGAGCCTACAGGCGCTCACAGCCTGCAAAAGGCACCTGGTGCGAGCCAAGGAGCAGAAGAGAAGAAGCACCAAGACCATGTCAGATGCTTCTACGGGGCAGTTCCTGAGATTTTAATTTGTTCTGTTGTCATTGCTGTGTTTTGTTCCTTGTCCTTGGTGACAGGCAGGGTGGGATACAGGCATCTGAGGCTCCCAGTTCCCAGGAAGAGCAGGACCCGAGAAGGGAACGAGGAAGAGGAAGACCGCTGTGCTGGCACTGCATGCAAGGCTTGGTGCCCTTTCCAGAGGTCACTCAGACTTCAGGATGGATATCCGAGAAGGACCAGGGGTGCTGCGAGGAATGAATGATGAATACGAAGATGCAGTTTCCCTAAATCTCCTTGCCTATTGCCTAAGGGGCTTGAAAGAGAAAAAAAAATAACTGAAAGGTAAGAAGAAAACCCGTACCTATCAGATCCCATTAGATCAGCAACAAATTTAGTCATTAATGACACTGTTGGCAAGAATGCAAGGCAAAGACTTATACATTGTTGGTTGGACTGCCCATTGCAGAATTTAATAACAACCATGTAAGAAGGAAGATAAACACACCCCTCTCCCTATCAGTTTCATTACACATAAATATCTTAGAGAAATCGTATCTTTGTATAAGAGAACACAGCAAATTATTCGTTGCATTTGATTTAGAATACAGGAAGATTACACAGAATTGTCATCTAAAGGAAGAAACAATGTTCATATATTAGAATATTATAAAATAATAAAAAGTAAACTACACTATATCAAACTGCACTGGTCAAATTCTCCAGGAAAAAAAAAGACGGACAAACAAGTAACTAAGAAGTACACAATACGGCATATCATCTGCCGATTAAAAGCTGGAAAATAATACTAGAAGTAAAGCATCTAATTTGAAAAACACAGAATTAACATTTATCTCATATTTAATTATGTGCCTACACTTGGCTCTTTAAAAAATCCAGATAGCTCTTTCAGAAGATATATGCTGTTAATTTTAAATATTTTTTTCTTTGATTCAATTTCAGGATGTAAACCAAGTAACTTTTTTTGACAGCAGGCATCCTCAATGGTTTAGGAACTCACCAGTGCATCCAGGCAGCAAGAGAGGAAAGGATTCAAGCCATGGTGTGCAAGCGAGCAGAGCAGAACTGCACAGTGTGGGCATCACAGGGACAGCAAGCTCAGCCGCCCTTAGCACAGCTCTGCAGCAGAGCCCGAGGTCAGAGAAAAACACCCCTGAGCCGAGGGAGATTTGCTACGCAGAATGTTCAGAGCAGTCTATGAAAACAGCATTTTGTTAACTAGGCTTTGACTAAGAAACAAGAGTTAGTAGGAGATGACAGATCTACTTTAAAGAAAAAAAATTGTACTCTCCTATCCATGCTACCTACTAAATATGTAACTTCCACTTTCCAAGGATTTCAGTGATAAGCACCAAGATGAGATGTGGTAAAGCATGCACACCATAATAAAGAAATACATTTGCAAACCTTAGAAGCAAACCTTAGAAGTGAACCTTAGGATTTCACTCAAGTTGTCTCTGCTTACTCTTCCTCACACACGTCCCCTTATCAAGTCCATGTTTCAGTGTAACTACTCTTTAATACCAACTAATCATCTATTTTCACCTAATTTGGAAAACTTAAATTAAGGACTATGGGAAAAAATTCATAGAAATAGATTTAAATGAGTCTTTTATTATTCAAAAAGGCATAAAGAGACTTTAAATTACCTCCCTTCAAAAGAGGTATTTAGAGCAAACTAGTGCCAGTGAGACTATAAATGGACACAGACTTTCTTTTTATTGAGATATAATTAGGATACCACACAACTTATGCTCTTTTAAAGTATGCAAGTCTGTGGTTTGTAGTATATTCACAGATTTATGCAACCATTTTATATGAAGTTATACACATCATTATAAATGGAATCACACAATATGTGGCCTTTTGTGTCTGGCTAATTTTGTTTGGAGATATAATTTGCTTATCCATTCATTGGATAAGCTTTTGGATTGTGTCTACATTTCTTGGTTATTAAGCATCATATTGCTATGAAAACATATGTAGAGGTATTTGTGTGAATATGTATTTTCAGTTCTCTTGGGATTGCTACCTCATATGGTAATTCTACCCTTAACTTTCTGAGGGACTGCCTGACTGTCATCTGAAGTGGTAGCCAAGTTACCTTCCCACCAGCAATGCCGGAGAGCCCCAGTATCACTGAATCTTCCCTCAGACTTGTTATTGTCTATTATGCAGGCACAAAATGGCACTTCACTGCCAGCACTCAGGAGGCTGTGCAAAGAGGATCATGAGTTCAAGGTCAGCCTGAAGTACAGAGCAAAACCCTGTCTCCAAACAAACAGCCAGAAAACCATAGTCTTAATTTACATTTCCCTAACAACTAATGATGTAGAGTATTTTCTTCAAAACATAAGCTTTAGGAATATGTTTACAGATAGCTTAGTTTGATCAAATGATCCTTAATAAGAAGGAGCTGAAATTTCAAATTCTTGGATAATTTTTCTACATATTTAGCCCTCACTAAAGATATATATGCAATAAAAAGCACTAATTCTGTGACTGAGAAAACTATTTAAAGATAATTCTAAAAGTAAATTTTAAAAAATTATATACATATAAAATTTTATAGACCTATACACCAATATAATTTTTTTACATTTATATACTTGGTACTGCCTTACCAAAAATATTCTATCAAAGAAACATTAGAATAATAATACAATTTAGCAAAAGCAGTTCTATATCTTGCATCAGAGTTGTATATGATGGCAAGTGAGCTATCCAAGTCATTCAAATGATCTTCATTATTTCCCAAGGGGAAATAAATGTTGATTCTACAGAATCACTAAGCTGTATTCTTTGTTAAAGCTTGAAGTTACTTTCGAACTAACTTCAGTGACCTATTTGCTAGACCAAGTAAAACATTAACTTAGATTATAATCTATTCAAAAATACTTCACTATTAATTCAAGTATTAAAAGTATACTTCTGCATATGACAAAAGCATATACTACCCATACTTGTGACATGTAAGAGCTATGTAAATAGAACCTAATATGATAGTGATGTGTAAATGTGAAAACCCCAATCAAAATGTTCCAAATTTTTAAAATATAAAATAATCAAAAAGCTGAAAGTATTCTTCATAGAATCAATTAAATCATTAAATTAGACCATTCTAACTTTTTCAGGGTTAGTTTGCTTTATCACTTACTAAATCATGCCACAACCTTTCCAATGAAACTATCCCTCTAGTGCACTCCATTAACATCTGTCTGTGCATGTTTTAGGTGTTCTGGTCTAACCACTAACCCTTCCCTGCAGTACTATACTTTGTACTTTTGCCATTTACCCGTGGGTTCATGTAAGTCTCTCTGTCTAGAATTTTCTTAAGTTCTCTCTTCTTTTACTACTTTCATACACTAAGATCTAAACACATTTTTATATAAACTTGCTTCTGATCATTCCCTCCACTGAGCAGCTATAGCATATATCAATACAAGTACTTAAACCCACAGGAAGACCAAGGAAGCTTGATTATGAATGCCCAAGGACAATTCCTTGGCTTCTTGCTTGGTTGCCAGTATAGAAGGTTTTGCACATAAGCCTTTATGAAGGAACAAGTCAGTTAATAAGAACAACCTCCAAATCAGAAGGCAGAAAACTAGTTGTAGTCCATTCTAGGATCTCTCAATGGTTCGTTATTATTTATTCATTCATTCATCATTCAACATTTATTATCCTAAGGGCCAGACCATGAATGAGGTGCTGAGATAAAAATAAGATGGTCCATGTACTTAATAAATATCTAATGTTAATGAAGTACTTATTATGGAACATCTGCTCCACCCCCACATTATCACTTTAAGCCTCACCAGACCCTACTGGAGCGTACAGAAGTCAGACTGAGAAGTGATTTGTCCAAGCTCCCAAAACTAACCAGGAGGCAAGCCTACATGGAAACGTCAACCAGTCCAGCTCCAAAGCCACAATGCCTCAAGGAGCACAACTGGTAAGGAATGCATGAAAAAGTCATATAAATTATATAGATGCAATAAATACTTATTCATGGCATATAAAATTAATGTCTATAATTTTCACAGTATAATATATTAAATGGACTAGTCTCTATATTTTAATTCATAATGTAATTTCTCATACAAAAGGCAGTCATCAGCTTAGCACTGGCTTTCTACAGCATAACCCATTCGTAGATTGTAAACTTCCTATTATCCGGCAATGGATCTGATCTGGAGAGATCAGAAAATAAAGGAAAACTCACTAAGTGACATTAGAAGGAAAGTGGATCTTAGAATTGAAGTGGGATTGCACATAAAACGTAAAATCATCCTACCTCTTCTCTCCAACAACAAAGACCTGCCCCACCAGCACCCTCAAGAAATACAAATGTAAGTGGCTAAAATCTCAGCTGCATCAGAGAAAATATCTTCAAACCTTGATTGTAACCACAAATACATATAATTTGTCCAAAGTGTACAGAAGATGATGTACACATTGAACAATAAGCAAAAACAATGAAACTAATCTCAAAATTATCCTGACAAAAGTTTATACATTCACAACTTGATACTTTAATGTACGATACCATGTAGTGTACCATGAACCAACATCACACCACATAGTTCATTACAGTATAAGCAAGTGGTAATAGGAATTAAAGCAGCAATCTTGAATTATTTTCAAGCATTTTACTTTCCAAGCAAAGAAAACCAGGCCTTAGGCATTGAGGGGATAAATCTACTGCATTAAGAGGCACTTTACCTTCAGGTAAATGAAGACAAACTTGGTTATAGCATATTTTTCTTATGCTCCAATTATATTATGCAGGATATCCAGGGGACCCTTGTTTTTCTTGGAATGATTTCAAACTTTTAACCTTGGTTAACGATTATGGTTGTTTTTATACTTCGACTGTACCTAAAATCAAACATGATACCTTTACTATGACTCTATGAAGTTTTATATAAGTTAAACCACAGATGTTTGCCAAGGGTTTATCAGGCCAAAGAGTAGAATAACATTACCAGTGAAAAGGGTCTAAGTTTACAACTGTAACACTATAAGCCAAGGACACACATTGACTTCATAGGGTCTATAAATAAACACCTTTTAAAATTGAAATGACAGTAATAAGGAACTACACACTTAGTAAATAATCGGTGGGGTTTGTTGGTTTTTAAGAAACAAGATGTGTTGGCAAGTTCTCGGAAGGAAAAGCAGTGCATTTTCTATAGACTACACTTGGCATTTATTTTTATACGAATTTGAAATAGAATTCAAATTGCCGTTTATGATAAGTAATTCAAATTTTCTATTACTAAAACTATTTAAAATGTACATTTCTATGCAATAACGGGAACCAAATGTTTTCATATCAATAGATGAATACTTGATAATAATTTCATTTCTTATTTTCATATATGTCTTGCATACAGTACAAATCTTTGTATTTCAAAACACACTGAATTTTCTTTGTCAGGAAGAAAGTATCATGAGAATTGAATTACTATTTTTTTTCCTACATGTTGCTAAGAGAGACATAAAGACATACCATATGGTATAATCAACAGAATAAAAATTATCTTTTCAAGCTATGTAAAACCCACTAACACTATGCATATCAACATTACCTGTTCTTGAACTTAATACTCAAGTCAAGATTCAGCATACATTCTAAGCAAAAAGAAATTATTTGCTAAATTTAATTCCTCAATTGAATAGAACAGGTTCTTGTTCTATTTGGCAAAGACTTCAGATTTTTCCTATGCTTTTATCTTTCTATAGCCACAGGGTTCGATTATCGGTCCTTCATAAAATGCAATGTAAATGGAAAAATGTGAATTAAGTCCATACAACATTTAATGACCTATCATCATGTTTCTCTTCAACAGCAACTGTAAATGTATTGGTAGGTAGGCATACTTGTAACCACTCAGGAAAAACTAATGAAGAACTGCAAAGGAAGACTAACTAGTAAGGCTGCCAAAAAAAGACTAATGGTTAAGAAGACAACCAAGCCATCGGTACAAAATCTGTACAATTCTACTCCTCGAAGGGTATCTTCCAAAATGCCCTTTTTCTAGAGAAGAAAGTCAACCTGTGGTCTTCCTATGCCCTTTGTAGCCACTAGCGCATCATTCCTCTGGTGTTTTGGGGTCATTAGAAGTTTTCAGTCACTTAAGCATTTAAGGATGATGGGACTGTGGAAATCTGCATTATCACCTCAGAAATTTTCCTGCAGGACAGCACTGATGAGACTGCCAAAGACAAAATCTGATGGCGAAGCTACCACCCAAATAGAAGAGCAAATTCCCAGGAAAAGAGACATCATTCCGCCATTACATGGCAGGAAGAAACCCTCAGCATCATGTAGCTTATGTTAAAATGCTTAGTGATCTCATTCTTACCATAATGAATTATCTGCCAGAAAAGACCTTCAAGGTCAACGCTGGCAACAATTAAAAAATAATGAAAAGCATTCATCCCTTAACGCAGAGCTACAACGTTTTAGTTTGAAGCAATGTGCTGTATATTTTATTAGCTATAACTTATTTAATTATTCATTGTGACTCTTATATTCCATACAGAAACCTCAAGTTGCTCACATTTCTATCTGAAATCTTTTTTTTTTCTTATTCAAGGGCAAATGACTTAAGAGACTAAACTTTCCATCCACCGTTTTGTACCAATGCAATGATGTGCCTGATTAGAATAAAATACTAAGAGCCAAAAAAAAAAAAAGATGCTGCACAGAATCCTCCTTCTGAGCCTTGCTGAGTGCATCCCCCAGCCGCCCACACCCCACACACTCCCTGTGCACTCAGGGCCCAAGACGCTCTGCAGTCTCCAAAGCTGAGGAAGCATGTGCTGCTTCCTGTCATCACTAAGATTATGTGAGTGATTCCACCACTTTGTCCTTAGGTGGCTCTCTGATACCCTTGGCCCCCAGAGGCAGAGTTATTGTCACAGATTTAATTGTCTGCCCATTATTAATATGCGGGTAGAGCAAAGCGCTCTGGCTAGAGGTCCGCAGCGGATTTGGGGAGCTCGGGCCAGCTCTACGCTGTGGTGCATATCAATCCACAAAGGATGCTACTGGTGTTCAGAACCCTGAGACAGCACTGCACCCTACCACTTCAGCTCCAGGACTGGAACTACTTGAACCCCCATGACAGTGAACGCTGGGGATAAGCTCTCCTTGTGCATATGAACTTAAAGTTTTCTCTCCCTGCTCAATAGCACTGAATCTTGGCATCCAAGCAAGAAAATATGAGCTTAACACCAAAATTAACAAGACCACTCCTTCGTATGGCCATACCTCCACGGCACAGGCAAGTCTCACAGAAGGGACATTTCTTATTAAAAAAAAAAAGCATGCCTTAGATTTCTACTAAAACAACTAACAGAAACAAGTAACCTGATGGTAATTTTTCATAGCAATGACCACAAATACTATGCTTATGAAACTTCCCCCTGTGGTGCTATCTAGAGAGAGCTAGATTTGGACTCAAACTGAGTAAAGTGCAAGCAAAAAACTCAGACAATCAAAAAGTCTTTTACTTGGAAGGATCACAGTGATTAGTTCCACTCCCCCACTTCAGAGCTGAAGGGAGGAACCCTCAAGCCAGGAAGAGTGCAGTGATTTGTTGAGCATAACAAAGTCAGGTCCAGGGCCAGATCCCATGGTCTTCTGACTGAGGGGCTAGAGAAGTTCTATTGCATGACAAATTACTGTAATTTAAGAACTCCCTAGGGTCAATTTTGAGAGAAAGGACTGCATGAACCATTAACTTCTTTTTAACCCTATTGTTCCTAGCAGTCAAGTTTTATCTTGCTCTTAAACTGCTGACTGAAAATGTCGTTCCTTCATCTCTGTCTTTTTCCTTGCCATGGCAAGCTCTTGCACTCAGCTGTTGTATGGTGGGTCCTTCTGTCTACAGAGTGCAGACTGACCTGCTTTTCGCTCAGGGACACCGCTTCTGCTTTGTTCAGAGCAGTAGTTCCCTGCTAAGGAGCAACAAATCCCAGTCTCTGTTGCAGCTATGGTTGTCAAGTAACCCCAGTTCTGCCTAAGGACGGAGAAACAGAAGCCACCAGTTGGACCTTTCAGAAAGGCTCCTTAAGTAGATTTTGCTTTTCTTTCTTGCTGAAAACTTAAAACAGGTTTGACTGGTCTGTGCCATTTGCTTTTCATAGAGCTCTTTTACTCTTTATAAGCATCCAGCTAAAAATTGCAACTGTATACTTCAAACTATGGCAGTACGTTTAGACCAGCCATGGACTGAGAGCACATTCAAAGTGACACAGAATGATACTGCCAGAAATAGGGGTGGGAAACGATCTTTAGAAGTGACCACCTTACGTCCCCACTGTAAAAATACACCATCTCAATGCATAAAGTGCTAAAAATGATGGTATCCTGGGAAAAGATTAAGTATATTGTGCCAATAACTGAGGTCATCTCCAAGAATTTAAAAGCGATGGCAACATCTCCCACATGAATGAGAATATGCTTTTCTCAGCGGGATGTGTTTTTATTCTAAATAGTTGATACTCAATGTCTTTGCTCCAAAATTTAGAGAAGCAAACAATGTTTTACAGACAGTATACAACTTCTAGGTAACCTGGTACCCATTTACTATCAAATATTTTGGGTCAAAAAAACCAGTATGAATATATCACTGTAAATCCTGCCCCTCCACTGTACTTCTCAGAAGTCATTTTCTACATCAAGTCATTCCTGAGACTACCCTAGAATTTGAACACTGGCTGCTGGGCACATTCCTTTTAAGTCTTGCCTCATTTGAAAACTCTATTAAGTTAGAGGAAGAGAAAATGTTTCAGAGAATAATGTGGATGTTGCAGTAGTTTACTTTTTCTCTGACTCTTAGGCACATAAAAAAAAGTATGCTGTGTTGGGAAAACAAAACGAGAGAATGCATCAGCCTTAGATATCCACGCACACATTATACTCTTCCAAAAATGTGTCTACATCTTTTCACAGTATCATATAAGAGAACTAAATCACCCATCAATACTAATTCCAGACAAAAAGTGCAAGATTGTTTAGATTTACATTAGGAGCAAACACTGGGGAGACACTGGTTGGGAACTAAACCAATCTATTTCCTAAGATTATCAGATATTTACCCTATTGCCCAAATACTAATTAAGGAGAGGGAAGCCAACAGAAATGGCTAAAAACTCCGAAGTCCTCTGTCCCAGGACTTTCGGAAGTCCCAGGGGAGAAGGTAGTTCCCTTGGCTCCTCAGCAGATCCACTGCCCTTATTGAGGGGATGTGGGTGACATATCCAGAGCAAGCAGGTTGGAAAGAGACATAAGCATTCATATACGTGGACTCTGTAGAACCCCCAGTAGCGTGCTTACTTGCAAGCGGAAGCTTTGCCTGGCTAATACATCATAACCAAGTTTTGTAACATGTTAATTTTTCAAGACATACGTTTTTGCCTTGATTGACACGATGTCCAGTTTAAAGGGCTACCTTTCATTTCAGATTTCCCCTTCTGTCTACCAATGCATCATCTATGGCCCTTCCCAAGAGGAAAGGAAAGCCTCTCTGAGCCACATCCCCAGTTTTCTGAAGCAATCTAACTGGTAATTAACAGCAGGGCTAAGCCAGGCCAGACCACTCAGAAAAGTAGAGCTCCAGCTCACTGCAGACAGAGCCTAGTTCCCCATGGAGTAGGTGCCCTGTCGTGACTCTGGGGCACAGAGATAAAGGGAGTTCAGCTGCAGGATTCACCAGGTAAGAGTTTCTAACAGCACACTATTGTCAGGATGGGTAAGGTGCTAAACTTACTCACTTCTGCTTTTTTTTTTTTTTTTTGGTTTATTTAAAAGTACACTGAATTTTGTAGCTTTAGAAGTCTCTAGTCCTTTATTTTCATTCCCCATTTATCTCCTACTGTCTCTTTTGTAAAGTGTTATGGAGGTTGTTCTCTTCATAATTTCAGGAAAAAGTCCCATTTAGAAACAATCCAAGTTTAACACTCAATAATAAAATGTGTTTTGAAGAGAATATAAAGCTAAATTTTTTTCAGACATCAAGAAATAACACTTGCAACTTCTATCACCTTATACATTATTAAACTGACATTATCAGGACTTACATACACATTTTTTCATTTAAATTTACACAAGGTCTTTTCAGCTATTCTAACATGGCCTTAAGGGCAAAATTTCTGAATTATAAAATTTAAAGATTATGTTATGCAAAAATGTCACCTGTAATACCATGCCTCAATTTTTAAAATTAGTATCTTTTACAGAGACAAATTTAAGAATATATAATACCATAACCCATTGTTTTAGGGTACCTGGGAAGGTGCTAGAAGCATACAACATAGACTGGAGACAGTCTCCCCAAAAAAGCAGTACCAGGAGGAAAGGAATACTGTCAGGAACCCTTACAGTATGCATTGTTTCCTTAAAAACATGTACAGTAAGGGTGCAAAATGTTGACAATAAAATTGGACGGAGAAATGCATGTGTGTTTGCTCATTTCATTCTTTTTAAGTAGGCAAAAAATCTTTTCAGTAGGCAAAAATCTTGCCCAAATGGGCAAGACTGTGGGATTCTGTAAAAAGTATCAGGCTGTTGTAAGACTTCAAATGCTTTGGAAGAGTAACAGGAAGGGAAGTAGCCACCAGGGCCAGAGAGGAGTGCCGGAATCACCTGAAAAGAGGAGAAGGTAGGATTGCTTACGGGACAGAACACCGGTGGTGCTGTGTAAATGGAAAACACAGGTCCTATTCGGACAGCTCTGTGTACTGGTGACTTGGGACCACTCACTACACACTCAACAGGCATAGGACTGTTGTTTTGCTACATGAAACCAACTCCTTAAAGACAGAGAAAACCACTCAAATAACGTTAGGAACAAAAATCCTGAGCTAAGATTTTGACAGTACACTTGAAAATATTATAAAATACATGCTTCTCAATAAAAGTAAAAAAAAATTATGCCTGCTTGTAACATGACTTTTAAGAGTGAAATCAGGAATTTATTTTATCTGGTACACCACAGTAATTTGCTATAAAGCTTTATGAAACAGCTAAAATAATGTTACAGCCAGAAACCAATTGTTACTAAAATGCACTCAGTTAAAATGGAAAATATAGGGAAATAAAACGGTGTAATTGTCTCTCAGCCCACATTGTATATTATGTTGCTAAATTACATACTATTATATTTTCTGCATTTTAATATGCTTTCCCATAGAGGAATTGATAACATAAGAAAATGATTGCTTTTATTTCCAAATACTTAAATAATATCCTACACATATTTATAAACCAAACATGGCCTCGGCCTCTGATTAGATGCCCAAGCGTATAAAATCTATTTCACAACAGCACAACGTGTAACAGTGCCTGGAATAACACAAACGGTTTTCTGGTTTCCTCTCATTTGATTCACAACTGGGAGTTACACACTGAAAGCCTCGATACTATTCTCACACTGTCCATCCACTGAACATAGGTGGTATGAGTAAAGCAGAGACTCCTCGCCACATAGATGAGAAAATTCCATGGCCTGGATCCAAATTTAGCAGGATGTTGACAAAACACATACTGTATTAATAAGTATTATGTACAGTACTTACATACAAGGTCAAATGTCTCATTAGAGAATGAGTGAAAAATTTTTATTACTGTAAAAT
Source organism: Dinomys branickii (assembly GCA_004027595.1). NCBI lineage: Eukaryota > Metazoa > Chordata > Mammalia > Rodentia > Dinomyidae > Dinomys > Dinomys branickii. Next base: position 183,805 of record PVLD010001025.1, on the reverse strand, counting down.
TAATAGTAAGGAAAAAAATCTTTGGGAAAGTAAGAATTTATATATGACAAGATGGTGAATAATTTCCTCAACATAAAATTAGTACCTATGGTGGAGCGCAGGAAGGATTTAAACAGAAGCAGTTTACATGAAAGGTAGGGAATGTTTCAACGGCCTAGAAAGAACCTGGTCAGGCAAATAACTCAATTTAGAAGAGTTAGCCCTTGAGGATATACTTTAAAGAAACTTATTTTGTGACTCTTTTCAGGTCATACTATCAATTTTGATCTATGAATCTCTTAAACTATGAAATAGGCAAGAAAATATGCTTACCCCTCTCTCCATTTTTAAGGTTCAGACCTCAGTGAATTTGCCATAGGGAACTAATATGCTCCTGAAATATGTCTCAAAGGTTCTACTTCTTCTCCACAGTGCTGACCCGGGACCAGACCTTTAACACACCAAGCTAAGGAGGACACTAATCCGAACCACAAGAAGTATGCTGTAACTTTTCTCACTGCATCTGTCTGCTGCTGCTCTTGCACAGAGAGTGGGGATTTTTTTCCTGGTGTCCCCGGAATTCAGCCCAACACACACTTAGCACTCTGGGAGTGTGTACTACACAAACAGAAAGGACTGGCCTTCCAAAATGGAGAAGGCAGGTCAAGGAAAACAAAGGCGGGTCATAAAACACAGTTCTTTGGACCGGCTCTCTAATAAGAGGAAGATGAAGGTGTTTTACTAAAAATACTGTGACAAACAACGATTTCTAAGACACGCACATTCCATGAAGATGCAATTCTGTGTCCCTTCCTGGTACCTCTGACCTACTTAGGGTTTAGCTTACTCTCAAGGTAAGCAGCACCATCTGCTCAGTATCTTTTCTAGGCAAACAGTGGGCGCTTGGGTTCTCAAACTTGTCTTCCATCTTCCTGTGGGTAAGGAGCTACAAAGGGTCACTACTAACATTTATTGCTTTTATGTTAATTTACTGTAAATGGAAGAGTGCCTCAGCTGTAATGATGCTGAAGTTTTTTTTTTTAATATGGAGAAGAGTTTAAGGAGAAAAAATCAGATTTTTCAACAATTCACAAATTAATTTCCCTGTTTTAGTTTCAGCACATTCTTTCCTTGGAAAGGTTCAGTTTAGAAATGAAATATGAATGCACATATTTCAGAAGAGAAATAAGTCATTTCAAAGAACAGTCGTGTTTTGTACTAATCCATGGGAACATTATCTTAAATCTATGACTATTAATGACAGGTGTGCACTAAAAACACTTGTGAACTTTTGTGAAGATGCATACAAACAGCAAACCTAACTCATGTACGCAGGACTCTGACACACGGGCCTGGCTAATGGGCTGTCAAGAGCTCACACGCTTTGATGGCTAGGTGGGCAATGTGAACGAGGGACAAGGTATCACCTGGATTGCGACAAACTGTCACAGACACACACCACCCAAAGGGGGCAACCTCAGTAGCTCCCACTCCTTGGAGACATGGAATGCACACCTGGTATTACCACAGCTTTCACTCTGCTAAAGAGAAGACAGAAACCATGATTCAGAGTAATGGAAAATCTCTTCATCTAAAAATGTTGGGTTTTTTTACAGGCCAGTGACCCCCACTGAGCCTTTGACAGTCAGTTTGTCATCCTTGGTTTAAAAAAGCAACAATTAAGTTTTGCTTCTAGGCCAGAATATGAAGGTACTTTGGAAAAAAGCATGGACATAGTATTTTGTACAAGTGCAGTCTACTTCCTTAGCCCTTGAATTACAGATGGCTCTGTGGCTTATTCTGAGCAGAAGAACCTAGAAGTAACCCTGTGGGTGCTCCAGAGACCAGGTCTCAGGGACCTTACAGCTCGCACCCCCTCCCACCCCCAAACAGACCTGTTGCGGTGTAGAGAATGCTGTGAGAGGAGGGCACACCCAGTGAACGCCCAGCACCAAGCCCTCATGCATCACTGGGGCCCTCTTCAACTCTCCAGCCCAAGTAAGCCAGCAGGGGACGTAGCTTCCCAAGTAGGCCCAGAAGAGTCCAACCCAAACTGCAGAATTCTGCACAAATAAATAGATCTTGCTAGATCCGTTAAGTGTGAAGAAATTTACTAAAGAAGAAACACAGAAACATGCAGAAAATGGTAGCAGAAAGCAGAGCACTGCCATAATAAAAACTCAACCCACGGGGTGTCAATTTGAGGCCTGGGTTGTAGACGGAAAGCGGGGAAAATAACACACAGATAATTAAAGCAGGGAGAAACAGCTGCTCATTGTGGGGGAAATAACTGATGTTTCTGCCAGAGATAATGAGAAATACAGAAAATGGACCTTGTGAATTCACAGATCTGGTCAAGATGTCTAAGCTTAAACATGGTATGGCTTCTCCTGTGTGAAAAGTCAGAATTATAAACATAGAGCAAAATCAAAGACGTAATAGGTGCTAGGGAGCTCATACTTTCTGAAATGGGAAGAGATGGAGCGAGGAGGGGAAGGGAGAGGCTAAAAAAGGAATCAGAATGTATTATGTGCATGCACCAGCTCCACATGAGGAGCGTAAGCATTATGTACTGCAGGCACACACTAATTAAAATAAAAGAGAAAACAATTAGATAACTAAGTAGGCAATGAAGAGTTTTGTTGGGGACCTTTTAATGCTACATAAGAAAAGAGAACTTGGAAGTCTAAAAAAAGATTTCTAGATAGAAGGTTGAAAACTTGGCTTCTGTTTATGATAAAGATATAATTGGGGGTGGGGTGGGGTGGGAATGACCCAAAGTAGAAACTGTTTGTTCAGGCAGTAAGCAAAAAGTACGGGTAAAATATAGACCTTAGGATTCAGTAGGTTAGAGATAAACCTGTCTCTCATCCATTAAGTTGTCTAACTCTGTGTGTGTGTGTGTGTGTGTGTGTGTGTGCGTGGGGATGGCTGGGGAGTATCTGAAAACAAACAAACAAACAAAAAAACCAGGTAGAAGACTTTAAGAAACCTTATCCTTGGTGGCTTGAACTTTACCCAAATCCTGGGAGAGATGGGTATTTATTCTCTTCCACTATTAGGGGCCCTTGGTGCAAAATGCAGGGAGCCAATCCTCATCCTCTGTTTGATAAACCGAGCATTCAAAGGTCCCAACCAAGTAGAGACCATAGGAAGAAGGAGCTGTGGGATGACAAATGACCCCAACCTTCATGGGGCTGCTTCTCCGAAGAAACAACTGAAGTAAATGGCAGAAAAATGAAGTGAAAACAGACTCTCGTTATTTAAAAAAAAAAAAGACACTGGGTTTCTGTGTAAAGTATCATCATGCAAAGGGTCTGGGTCTCCGAGCACGTTTGCTGTTACTGTACATGACACTGAGTCATCCTCAATTAAACATTCCAAACTTGTGAGAGAGGAAGAAGGCATTTAGGTTGAGCTACTAGAACCAAACAAAATTAAATCCCAAACAGGAAGCAGCAACAGCAGTCTGAGGTTATTCACTATGGTGGCAAAGTTCACTATATCTATCAGTTGATCGTAAGGGCATCGTATTCTGGCATAATAGTTTTGCTCATTCCAGTAAACTGATTGGTCTCGTATCAGCATAGGTGTGCCAGGATTTAAGGACGTCAGCCTGGCCCTCAGTGTACGCACACATAGACGGGTGGCAGTGATGCTGGGCCAGGCATCCTACTACACGCACAAACACGAGGAAGCTCCCAGGCAGCTTAAGATAGAGTTTGCTCATTCATCAAGGAGGGGTTTGGGTCAGTACATGCTATTTAAGGAGACAGGACTATGGGCCATTTATTTCAGAAAGAGTTCTATTCCAAATGTTTCTAAAACAAAATAGTCTTGAATTGTAAGCAACTTTTCAGCTCTCTGGAACAATCCCAATGCCAAAGTTGCACTGAACATATCATAAGCAATATTTCATAATAGATCATATAAATATAAAGCAGCATGTAAAATAAATTACATATATACATATATATATGTATATATACATATATAAACAGAGACTAAAAAGTCATGTGTTAGTACTTACGAGTAATAAAACTTGAAATGGCTATGTTCCCCGTTGGGCAAAGCTTCTTCATTTTATCCATTAAAAGTTCAGGACAATTTGAGAAAAATGTATATCCAAGCATTCTGTATACATTTAAATTACCAGCAGTGCTGTACAGCCAAATATCTCCCACTAATGAAGACTTTAGAAAAGAAACTGAAGCTGAAATTTTTTTAATCATAAAAAAATGATTTTCCTTCCACAGGCAACTAAATAAGTTGAGGAAAACAATTTCATTAAATTATGGAAAGCATGCACAACTTCTGTACTGTGATTTGGTATTTTTCAAGCCAAAATGATAATACAGGGACAAAAAAATATGAGTCCCTGGAAACAAGTTCCCATAAACCCAGTTCCTTAGAAAATATTGTAGGCGCTAAAAAGAAATTTTAAATTTATACAGAAATCACACAGCAGCCCATTTTACTGTATTCCATAAAGTAAAATTTATTCTTGATTAGCCAAAAACTTAATATACTCTGAATAATAAACAGTGAATAATTCTAAAGCAATTTTGAGTCTTTTCATTAACTTTCTAAATTGTTCCTTACCAAGTAAGTATGTGACAAAAGGAATGTGGTTTTCACCAGGTCCTGCTCTGTGTCTAGAGGATAATTCAGTCTCAAGAAGTTGATATTTTGTTCATTGCTTCCCTTTTCAAAACCCAAGGATGCTTCTTTTTGATGAATTCTAAGACTTCAGGCATAAAATATAAACTGAGTATTATAAATGGTTTCTGGATTTCCAGTATCAAAATCTGCCACAAGAATACTGAACTTTAGAGTTGGAAGCCTCATAGATTATACAGACTGTGTTGCAAAGCAGCTGCTTTCACTTGACCTCATGCAAGCGTGCAGGGTGGAAACCACAGCCAGTAAGGATTGGCCCTAGGTCTGTGACCTGCTGACCTGACCACCCAGCTGGCCCAGTGTCCCCGAAGACGGGAAGTCTGCCCCATGGTGAGCCTTAAACTTTTATCATGTTCTCTTTCAGGCAGCCCTGTGTGGTAAAAATACACTGGAAGGCTTTTGGAGTTGGAGGGTCCTGGGTTCTGATTCTAACTCCACTGCCCAAGACGTATGGAACTGTCAGTGGACAAGACACAGAGTTGCCAATATCTCAGGGAAGAACCCTACCAAAATGCAGGATTACACCTTTGGTGGACAAAGTACTTCTTTAAGTACTAAAGTGTCATTCTTCATTTTACTTCACAGCACTGTCATAATTCATCAACAATTGCAGTGTGAAAGACTCCTTCCCCCCTCCTAATGCATTCAGAACCAACTGTTTTCATTGGAGAGGTTCTTATAAATGTGAATATTCCAGATTGAGAATGAATGGGGCAGGATGCAGCCAGCTGGAACATCCAAAACTAGAAACTATCACTAAACTTCCTGTTGTTTTTCACTAAATTCAGTATATCTGGGGTACTATATTAGTTTTCTAGGGCTAGCAAACTACCACAAGCTTAGTGGTTTAGCACAACAGACATTTATTTTGTAATAAATTCTGTACAGTAGACATTTTATCAGGGGGTTGGCAGAGCCACCTTCCCTCCAAGCATCTAAGACAAGATTCTTCACAGCCTCTTTTGGGTTCGGCTGGCCCCTGGCATCCTTGGCTTGTGACAGCACAGCTCTAATCTCCCCCATCACTTGGCTTCCCTATGTCTCTCAAGTTGTCCTGTCCTTTCTTTCATAAGGACACCAGTGAATGGACAGGAAGACCACCCTAAACCCAGGGTGATCTAATCTTACTTTGATTGTACACATAAAGACCTTATTTCCAAATAGGGTAACCACCGTAGATACCAGGGATGAGGACTTGGACTTATCTTTCCTGTTCAGTTGACTATGGGTATTGGTCACAAAAGCTGCCCAGTTAATTCTCTAACAAATACAAGTTAGAGTGTTTTTATTCTAGGCCAACTTTTCATAATCAAATAAGTCATTAAAAACCAATGTTAGTACATTCTATCAGTGTATCCTTTAAATCCTAAAGTACATAGATAAAATACCACTTCTGTGAAACTGTTGGTGTGATGTTTAATATGTATGTATTTCTAGCTAATGATAATGTGTATCACATTGCCTTAACTCATATTATACATGAGGCAAGAACTTACGGTATGAGTACCCCAAGTTCACAGAGGAGAAAGAGGCTCAAATTTAAATACTTTACCTAAAATCATGCAGTGGAATATGTGCAGGAAAGGAAGAAGTCAAACTACCTTTATTCACAGATACAGCGAAGACCCCAAAACACCAAACAACTCCTGGAACTAAACAACAAGTTCAGAAAACAAGCAGGATAGAAAATCCAAGTGCCAAAATCAACATTGTTCATGAGTAAGGAAACCAATACCATTTGCAAGGGCTTCAAAAAGCTCAGTTACCGAGGAAGTATCCTAACCAAGGAAATGAATGAAAGACCTCTGTCATGAAAACTGCAGTTTCTCAAAAAAGAGATTGAAGAGGACATTAAAAATGGAATGGCATCCCCTGTTGCTGGATATGCAGAACTAGTATTGCCAAAAGGGCCATATTTCTAAAAATGACATATAGAGTCAATGCAATACCTACCAAAATACCAACAGCATTGTTCACAGAACTAGAAAAAAAAAAATCCTAAAATATGTATGGAACCAGAAAAGACTCAAAATAGCAAAAGCAATCCTGGACAACAAGAGCAAAGCACAAGGCATTGAAATTCTGGATTTCAAATTATATTATAAAGCTACAATGATTTTTAAAAACCAGCAAAAAACAGACACATGGATCCATGTAACAGAACTGAGGATGCAGAAACAACTTCGAGCACCTTTATCCATCTGATTATCAATAAAAGAGCAAAAAGAACACACACTCAAGGAAAAGCAGGCTCTCTAAAGAATGGTGCCAGAAAAACAGGTTATCCACGTGCAGAAGGATGAATCAACCAATACCTCTCACCCCGTACTAAAATAAAATCAAAGCGGATCAAAGACCTAGATATAAAGACAACTTCCTGGAAAATAAGACAGGTGAAACTCTTGAATACGTAGGCATAGGCAAGGACTTTCTAAACAGAACCTCAACTGCATTAAAAAATAACAACAATAATCAACAAATGGGACTATACTAAGTTTAAAAGCTTCTGCTCAGTTTCTACCCAGCAAAGGAAACAACCAGAGAGAAGAGATAACTTAATTTTGCCAGCTACTATTCTGATGGCTCATCTCTAGAATTTAAGAAAATTGGACTCCAAAGTAAAAGATCCAATAAAAAATGGCAAATGAGGTAAATTGACATTTCTCACAAGAATTACAAATGGCCACAGGATGCATGAAAAGATGTCCTGCATCTTTGGCTGTTAGAGAAATAAAAATCACAGCAACAGTGAGATTCCATCTGACTCTAGAAAGAACCACAAAACAATAAATGCCAGCGAGGTTGTGAGGAAAAAGAGACCTTCTACATTTGTTGGTGGGAATGAAAACTAGCGTAACCCCTATGGAAGTCAGCATGGAGATTCCTCAGAAAAATAAAAATAGAAGGTGAATTTCACCTAGCTATCTCTTCTGGATTCTGCCTGAAAGAGTTAAAGGTGCCATATTATAGTAATACAGGCATACCCATTTTTATAGCAGCACAACGCAATAGCGGTACCTTGGAAGCATCCTAGATGCTGACTAGCAGGTGAATAGGGGTAGAAGATGTGGTTGCTACTTACCTATTTACCTGTCTACCAACCTCTGTATCTGTATCTAAAAACCATCTCCATAGTATCCCTATTTCCTATTATCTTTTATTTTGCTCTTCAAATTAGTTATACTTTGGGTTTCATGCAGTAATTTCACTTTCTGTGCCTCATTTATTTCGCTTACATTATAGTGTTAAGCAGCACCCATTCTCCTGCAAATGACTCAAAGTTATCATTCTTTATATCTGAGTACGGGAGAGGCAGGAGAGGGGAGAAGGGAAGCAAAAGGACCAATATCATATGTATATCTACTAATTCTTCCAGACGAATGTATTTATTATGTATCATAAACACGCACTAGTAAAAAAAAAACGGGGGGAAGACAGAAGGACTGGTGCTGGTGAGAGTTCAAATTCCTGATGAATTCATTCACAACTATTTGCTGAGTGCTCTGTATTTAAAGGACATGCCATGATCTCATGCCTTGTGGAGTTTATATTCTAATAGGAAGATAAAAGTTACCCATTATGATGTACTAAGGAAGAAATACACATGCTAGTGGAATAGGGTGTGTGCATGTGTGGACGGTGCGGAGTTTAGAGATGTTTGAGGAAAGCCTGTATGCAGGTTAAATCATAACTGAGAAAGAGGGAAACCACTCATGAGAGAAAGGAAAGAACATTCTAGAAAGTAAACACCGCTGCAATCAGGATGACTCAGATACGGTTCTTTATCAACTACTCTCGGAGGGCCTCTCCTTGGTCCTCTCTCACTGCTTTGCCCAGCTCGGCCTCTGGGTCTTAAGTCACTAACCCAGCACCACTTCCTAACCCTAAAAGCAGCCTGTCCCTCTTGCTTCTGGTCTCCATGTAGCTAGCTCAGTATCCTGTTGTACTCACAATACATAGAAGATTGTCCGGCTTTAAATGTAATAAATATTTTCGAAGCTTGTCTGAGCTTCAGGGTTATGTTAAAATGGCAACAAAATAACCCACTGAATACCCACTATCATGGTTTATTGTATTATCACTCACTTTTTAACTCCTAACCATGTTTTATGAAATTACATATTATATTACAGACAGTAATTATATAGAACATAGTATGTTATAATTACATACTACATATTAAATTTTATGTGTTATATATAATTAGTAAAAACATAATTTCTCCAAACAATAGCTGATAATGAAACAAACCTTTTTATTATGGCAAACTTTTTAATTCTTGGAAGGGTTATCCATACAAAATTTTCGAGATGAAATTGACAGAAAACAACTTTAACATAGGTCTTGGAAACCATAATTGTCAAAGTTAAGATACTATTTCAAAGATTTTTCTTTACATGCCTTTCAGAAACATGATTCATCACTGATAGTTTCACAATACATGTTATATACATATGCATGCACATATACATATATATATATAAACTCACTAATTACATTCATATTATATACATTAATATTTGAGCACCCTTTGATGGATTTCATTTCTGATAATCCTACAATGCTTACTTTATTCAAGCCCACGAACAACCCAGATATGAGGCTGAGAGCTAACATATACCATGTAACAATGATGCCATTGTTAGCATGGCTATTAGAATACAATAAAAGCTATTAACTTTCTACTATCATGTTTGCCTAGACTATTTATTACAGATTTGTGATTTAGAATGTAGTTCCTTTCATTTTATTTTTAAAGAAACTAGCTCTCTTTTTAAACACATCGTAATAATGCACTTAAAATGACTTTAAAATTACCTGATAAGAGTATGAATCAAACAGTTTAATTCAAAATGCTGAAATCATATGAAAATGTCCGCAAGGTAAAACCTTTACTTTCACCTGTTAGAGTTTGTGTATCGATGTCCCCCTAAAGCAGTCCTAGGGCGGGCTTCTAGAGTTTTTGATTGACCCATGGTCCCATGCTGGGATTATGGTGTGAGACCCCCGCCCTCGGGCGCGCAGCCTGCGTATAATATATGGGAAGGAGAGAGGCTGGCCCTTGCTGCTTTTGCTGTTTTCTGCCGCCTTGAACTGTTGCTCTCTGCCATGTGCCAGCTGAGTATGGACTGAAACCTCCACAGACAGTGAGCTAAGTAAACCTGTCCTCCCTTAATTTTGGGCATCGGGGATTTTGTCTCAGCAAGAGAAAAGTATGACATCACCTTTTGTATTACTATGAAACTGCAATCAGATGTTTTGATAAGTTACTGTTTGACATCCAAATCACACATTGGATGCTAAAAGAGGAAACAAAGATCCTACATTCCACTAACCTCTAATTTTTTAGATTTTCTTAAGGTCTACTTTCCACTTATTGAGTAATAATATCTTGATTCCAGGCTAAAGCCCTGCTGGTTTTAAAAGGAAATCTTTCATTAGAAAATACTGTAGTCAAGTGTTGAAAAGGAGGTGATCAAGCCATAGGAAAACAGACGTTTATGGCAATGTTCTATGTTCTAATAACATGGAGAAAAAGATATGGACCGGATTTCAATGCCTGCCCCCTCTACATAACGTTACTCAACTTTGTTCTGAATATTCTTTACAGACTCTTGTCACGCGCTAGCATACACATTTTTATACAGAACCAGATACTGATTTTAAAAGGGGCCATAAAATTGAGATAAATTTTTACTTTACTGGATGTGATCACAGTCACCTGAAAATTTAAAGGTAGAGATGAAAATAAGTATGAATGTGGAAATTCAGAAAACCTTTTCTACAAATTATCACTTTTTGTACTGCCTCTGATGATTTTTTAAATATATTAACTAAAAACTCTATATTTCAAAACAAATTATACAGTTTATTTACGTTAGATAGTATTTGTCTTTAGAACAGGATTCACCCCAAAGAGACATTCTGTACAAATGAAGTATGGCATATGGACTTAAGTTCATAGAAGAGGAATAATAAGACATGTATCAACAGAGGTTTGGTATATTTGGTAGTAATGTTTTGTTATTGGCCAAAGACCACCCAGGTTTCTCAGAGTCTTTGTTGTTGTATTGTGTTGTCTGTTTTAGGGATACAAGGACTAGGGCAAAGGGACAATTATCTATAACCAGAAATGCAAACTGAGCATTTCACATCTCCCATCATAAGCCTAAATACAACGCTAGTACAAGGCTGTGAATTTCAAGCAGTTGTGTTCTGACATTTATGATCTACCGGCTCATCTAGAAATTCAAATTCATACTAATACTCGTGGATCTTGGTGAATTTTTAGAAGGAAAATGATAAAAGGATCTTAAGATATAATATGAAAGCACAGGAAAACAATAACAAAGGGGGAAAGGTACCTAGGGGCATACTTTCAGCAATAATGAAAGTCTATTTAATGTTTTTCATTTACATTCACAATTTATGTGTAATATTTGCTTCTCAGAATGTTACCTGAAGGAAAAAATTACAATCAAATTTAACTGATTTAAAATAACCAGAAATAAAAGCACATATTTTGCAGAGTTTTCTAGGCTTATAAACTTCAGTGCATGCAGGGAATTGAATGGCTCCAAACTCATGTACAGATCTGTAGCAAAATACATCCCCTTACAATGTCATGGAATGGCTTCATTGCAAATATTTTATATTCTTGATTAATTTTAATAAGATTGCAGTGTTCTTAATATTGCCTTCTGTGCAAATGACACTCCAAAAATCCAAAACATTTATTTTGCTTACAGAAACCAGTAAATGGAAATAAGAGATTATATCAATGACAATTTGACATGTAATATGTCTTTGTACAAAAAAAAAACAAAACCATTTTTTTTTAAACCGTCAGGCTGTAGAATGTGCATTTGGAACAGCCACCATCTTCTTTCTCCAACCCTCAGGTGAAAATATCTCACAGATGTATCACCAATCACACACACACGTGCATGCACTCAAATACAACACGTGCACTCCCCATGCCTTTCTCACATCTTCCTAAACTGCAATAGGAAAGGGAGGATAGGTTCTCTCCACACCCGCCCACCACTGGGATCACATCGCCTCTTGTCACATACACGCTCATGGCTGTAATGGTTTGCGTCTGGATGTCCCCCGCCTCATGCAGTCATGGGGCGGCTTCTAGAGTTTATGATTGATTTGTGGTCCAATGTTGCAATTATGGATGTGAGTGCTACACCCACCCTGGGCGGGCAGTTTGCATACAATGTAAGGAGGGAAAGAGGCTGCCTGCCGGAGCTCCTCCCCACGTGCTCCTGTTGCTTTTGCTGCTTCCACCACCAGGAACTGTTGTCCTCTGCCATGTGCCACTCTGCCTTGGAACCAGCTGATTATAGACCAAAACTTTCACAAACTGTAAGCTAAATAAACCTTTCCTTCCTTAATTCTGGCCATCAGGTATTTTGTCTCAGCAACGAGAGGAAAGTGACTACAACAGTAGCCAAGGCACTAAGACTCTGCACCTTCCCAATAAAGGATTTCACTTATGCAAATTACCAAGCTTAATCAAATTCCACTGCAACAAAACACTGATTAGTTTTAAAGTAGGTGTTGCTGTGTTTTGGCTAAACTAAGGGCAACTGGCCTGCTGCCAGCCAAGTTTGAATGCTCTGTCCTGGTACAAATTTGAGGAATCTCTGGGATTTCAACGCACTTTTACAAAGGCAAGCTCTCCGAGGAGAGTTAAGGTGGAAGTCCCCGCTGCATACCCAAGAGCATGCAATACGGCCAGCCCCTGTGTGTCAGACAGGCTCCACAACCTCCAGAGAAGTACCTGACTGCTGACCTCAGCAGAAAGGTAAGAGTGAATCAGAGAGCCCAGCAAGGTCCTCATAGGGCATCTGTTCCACAAAGTAGGATTAATCAATTAATTGAAAATAGACCACAATATACATACTCTGGGAGAGAAGTATGGGGACCAGTAGGAACAGACCCAAGGGGAATTTGAGGTTACTAAGTGTGGAATGCCTTTTTGAAGTGGAAATGTGTAAGCAGAGCTCTAGAGTCATGGGACTGTAGCAGGAAGGACCCAGATGTGGGGCAAGGGAACAGAGGTATAAAAAGAGAATGGCCCGGTGTCTTGGTTACTTTTCTCTCATCGCTGAGACAAAATACCCAATGCCCAGAATTAAGGAAGGAAAGGTTTATTTACCTCACAGTCTGTGGAGGTTTCAGTCCATACTTGGCTGGCTCCAAGGCAGTGTGGCACGTGGCACAGGGCAACTGTCCATGGCAGCAGAAGACAGCAAGAGCAGCAAGAGCAACAAGAGCAAAAGGGAGGAGCAGTGGCAAGCGGCCGCCTCCCTCCCTAACACTGTACACAAACTATCTGTTGCAGCGGCAGGTGTAGCAGTCACACCCTCAATCCCAGCAGTGGACTATGTATCAATCAAAAATCTAGAAGCCCACCCCATGACTGCATGAGGATTTGGGGGAGGGCACGCAGACAGAAACCACAACACCCAGCAGAGAGAATGTCTACACTGCAAAGCTTGAAAGAAATTCTGCACAGCCAGAACTAAATTGTGAGGCAGGAGGTCAGAGATGAGATGAAGAGCATGTTAGGCAGACCAGGGTCCTTTTGGAATTTTTATTCTAAGGGTAATGGAAAGCCATCAAAAGGTTTAATTTAGGATCATGACTGGTAGGATCCTAAATACTTATTTACATTTAGGACTTTTCAAATACTAAACTCTAAGAATGTTAAAGCAATTCCCTATCATACAGAATAATTAAGGAAATACTTTTTTTTTCTATTTCAGTTCTGAAATCTGACGGTTGATGGGTTCAGATCAATCTGACTTTAAATTACATATTTACTGGATTGACATGCTTTTTGTTTGAGACAATGTAATGAAAAGTGATGAAAATGCTTTAAGTAATAGCATCCATTTGCATAAAGCTAATATTTACATTAAGTTACTGGTGTTACACTAAAGGGGCCATGGCTCCAACCATCCAGTAAATGAAACAGATTATTACAAATGGAGAAACTGAGGCTTACAGAAAATAACATTCCCAAGGTCATAATGCTAACAGCTGCCCAGAGCCAGACTTCAAATGCCATCAGTGTGGCTTCAATTCCAGCTGTTGCACAGTACCCAAGCCACAGGTCTATCAGGAGGGTGACATCCACAACAGAGGAAAAATGTGCAGTAACAACAAAAAGCTCAGTTACGGGTAAGGATTACTTGATCATATTTTTTGATTCTAAAGAAAGTCTTTAGATCACAGTGGCCATAAGTAGCTTACCAGGTTGTAAAGCCATATCCCTTTGACATAGTTTACCATATTAGAATGATTTTATCATGCCTCCCAAACATATAATTAGTTTTGATTGACTGGTTTACTTTTGTAAAATGTTATTGATACATTCATTAAACAGCTTATTCTTCAAATAAAACAGTATTAAAGTCTGCATAAATTACCACTGACAGGGTTTTACCAGACTTCCATGTATGCCAAATAGCTTTTTTCATAGTTCTAGAATATGATTTGCAAGCATATGCACATAATGAATCTAAATGAATGTAAATCACTCAAATCTATCAGAGGTTCCACTTCATTAGGAGTACGTTCTTCCAAAGAAATTAGTTCACCATCCCATTTTTACATCAGTTAACAGCTATTTTCATCTTACTGTAGTACTATAACAACATGCCATACAATTGTATAAAAGATCCATATTTTTGTCCATTATTTACTAATGAATAATTTTCAATCTGGAGCTTTAACCCTAACATTCAGAGTATCAGCAAGTTAATGTACAAGAAACCCCTAATAATCCACTAACAGATCCTCAGTAAAATCTTCCAAGAATTCAAAAGGTAAAAATTTTACATGCAATTTAAAGAGTTCGTTAAAAGTAAAAAGACACTACACACACACTTAAAAAGCAGTTCCTTCCACCTACCTCCTCCTGCCGTCTTGCTGAAGCAGGAGGCAACCCAATATGTGGCCCAATTAAAATCCTTAGCTAAAGAATAAAAGGTTCCTTGTTAACTGTCATCGTTCAACACACAGGGACCCAATACCTCTAAAGGAAATGCGTGTTAAGTGAAAATACAGTGATATGCGTCACACCTGGGCCTGATCAGGCCTCAATGAATTAAAAGTAAATGATAAAAGTAATCCTCTTAATCACTGCCACTTATCAGGTAACTGACAAAAAACAAATATATCTAACAACATTTTAGAAAGTCCATCCTATATTCTAATGTAACTATAGAAGTAGGATCTTATTTGTAGAATGTCAAGTTGCTTTAGCTTGACTTCCTTATCAAGTTTTATCATCCTGGGAGACAGAAACCTTTACACTCCATAAAACCAAACTCAGTGACTTAAACTCACTGTTATAATCAAGGCATCCATTAAAAACTTTACAATTCAAAGAATAATATTTTCTTTTACTTAAAAAAATGGCAGATAGTATTTTTTGTTAATCAACAAACATCTCTGCTCACCCACAGGAAACTGTTCTTTTTAATCCTGCTTATGAAAATAGATGTAGGTCACACAAAAAATTAAGAAATATCACACATAATATCACCATCCAGAGAAATAAATTGGTATTTAGTGACTTTTATCTGTCTAGTCAACTAATTAATCTGTAAATACATCTAAGAATATATATTTTTATGTGTATGAATATATGAGAAGTGTCAAGATGTTGTTGTAAGAGCTGGGCGTGGTAGTGCATGCCTGTGATCCCAGAACTGGGCAGGCTGAGGCAGGAGGATCCCTTTGAGTCCGAGGCCAGCCTAGGCTAAAAAGTGAGCTCACGGGCAACCTGAACTTCATAGGAAGACCCTGTCTCCAGAAGCCAAAAAAAAAAAAAAAAAAGAAAGAAAAGTTGCTGCTGTATATATTGCTTTATACCTAATTTTATTTATTCCATGCAAGAAACAGCATTTTCTGTCATGAAATTTATCAGAAAATACCTAAAATATTGTACTTCTACATCATAGCAATGGACCAAGTTTTGCTGAATAATTCTAGTATCAGTGGTTCCCTAGGTCTTGTTAATACTGAAACGAGTCTTTGTAAATGTTTGTTCACATTGCTCATTTTTCCCCTAGAGTGATTTCCTAGAAGTGGGATACTGGGTCAAAGGGTAAAAAAACAAGGCCCTTACCATACTGACAAACTGCTTTCCAGAAAGGATATCGCAGTTTATACTGTCAGTAGAAGCATATTTGCAGTTCTTATTTAAAAACAACACTGTTTTTAAAATTTTGTCAAGATGTATTCATCTAAATTTATATTTCATATTAAATGAAATAAAACATTACATATGTTTATTAGCTATTTTTATTTTCTCTTTTTTCTCTTCAAAAATGCTTAGCATATTTATGAAATTGATCCAGGACCTAATTTCCATTCTCCATGAGCTGTCATCCATAAGGAAAGTTATGTTTCCAACCTTTCATCCACTGGCAAGGCCTGGCTGGTCCTGGTGCGGCCTTTTGTGTCTTACCACAATTTTGCCTTTGTCAAACTCTTAAATGTAAGCCTTATCATTTCTGATGGATTTTTCTCAGACTCCAGTAAGCATTGTTAAATGCATTTTTATTTTCCAAAGAATTAGTTACCAAAAAAATACCCCTACTTATTAATCAGTCAAACAGATTATATAATAAAAGGTTAAAAACTTAAAATTTATTAAAACTGAAATATACTCATATATAAAGTTTATGTAAAATTTTTTTTGTCTGAGTGATCCTTTTAATTATTGTATCTTAGTTCATGGTAAAATGTCCCAAGCAAAGTAATTTAATCCTATTTTTTTCACTTTTAATTTTCTTTGGACCCTGAGTAAAATATACTTTATTTCTCTGTACTAAAATTTCTCCTATGTAGTTTGAAATTTTCCCTGTGGTGACATGAGAGGGTTATTAATAATCTAAACAACATCCATAAAGTCCTTTAAACCATCTTTTTTTTACAAATGACACAAATTACAATAACTACCATTATACATGTTTTCTATAAAAACCATTATGTATGTCACATTAAAAAAACTGAGAAGACATGATTGCCTATAACACAAAGGAAAACAAAGAACATATTTATTTTTCAATTTGTGAGCTGCCAAATTCAAAAGCCATGTGAAAAGTTTTAGGAAATACAATACTAATCTCATTGTTGTAAACGTCCCACTGTCATGAAACATAAACTGTAGTCAAATTGTTTTCTGAACTAAGTTCATCTTGAAGCTGTTGGCTGCTTCTCACCCACTGTTGCTAGTCTGGTCACCCGTGTTTCCAAAATATTAAAGAAATGCTTCAGGCATCTAACAAACTCTTGATTACAACCCATTCTTAAAATGAAGCAATGGGAGGAAGCTGTATGCAACTGCACTCAGTTCTGAAAGACAGCAGGTTCAGATTCCCTCTAACCCTCAGTTCGTAGCACATTCTCTTTTTTATTTGAGCAGTAACAGTAGTTTATGGGCTTTGGATTTATGGAGACTTAATCAGGGAACGCTTAACACTACATCCTAGCTTAATTGTAGAAGCTTAAATCAAAGTTTAAGACACAGAAATAAAGTTCAAATATAAGTTAGTGTCTTGTGACCTACTTACACCGCTGGGGGCCTTTCACCGTAACTCAAAGCAGCAGTACCTCTCCAAGAATTAGTTCTTGCCTAACTGTGAGTAAACTTGAATATCTTAGATTGCAAGGGGAAAGGTCACTCCAGGCAATGAGTACATTGGCTGTCTAGATTTCTTTCTTACCTAACGTTACGACTGCTGTAATTTATGTGCTTCCAGAGTACAACAGTGTCATACACCATTTGGCTGGGAATAGGAACCTTTGCTTTATAGACCACTGCCAGATTTCACACGTACACAAAACACATACGGCCATCAGGGTCATGAACCAAACCTATCCCTACCAGGAAACTTCAGATAATCTAGATTCAAGTTGATGTCACCTTATAAATTTGGGAGTCCTAAATTGCAGTTCCTTACTATTCCAAGTAAGGGATATGGTAATACTATGCTCTAGATTAAAAAATATGCATATTTGGACGCATGGCAAGTAAAGGATATTCTGGTTATCCTCACCTTTAGTTGTTGCTGTGATGTGGGGAAAAATTAAAGTAGAAGAAAAAATATTACACATAACAAAACATCCATATACTTCCTTCTTGGATTTAAAAGGTCTTAACATTTTATAAAGTCCACCCATTTCAGATCTTGTTCAAGTATTAAAAAAACAAAGTCAAGGGGTTTTGTTCTTCCTCTCCCTCCTTCCTCAGGGCCAGGCACTAATTAAATTCTGCTTCTGGCTTTGTTCCATGCTTATATTTGCATTATACATGCACATAGAAGTGGACACATTGTATGAGGTTCTAAAATGTTATATAAATGACATTACAATGGTATATTCCATGCTCTCACCTTCCACTTATCTCTTTCTTGTCTCTTATTTTTAACTCAACGCCAGACTGCTGACATCTGTCCTCGAGTCTTCTGAAGGGTACGATCATCTCCTCTTGTCATCTCTAAACATGTCTTATCAGAAGACACAGATAGAGGACCATCTGCATACACGTCCAAAGCAAGTTCTCAGATCAACTATTAGGGCTTCTAGGAAAAATAATGCCCTTTTCCTTCACGTTGCTTCCCCTGCAGGCCACACCAAGACAAGGAAACCGTGACAGCCTCTCTCCCTCTGCATCATCCCAAGGAAGGAGTAATGAAACGCATTCACACCAAGGCACAAAGCTATAACATTAGAAAACTTGCCCCTGCTTGTTTTGACTAGGAAGAGGATGAAGAAGACGAGGTCTTAAAGTGGGTCAGAGCTGGGCTGTAATTCCAGCTGTAGCATTTTTTAAAAAAAGATACTAGGGATTGCAGCCAGTATCTGAGCTACATCCCAGCTCCCTGCCTTCCCTCCTTCCTTCCCTTCTCCCTCCCTCCCTCCCTCCTTTTTTGAGAGACAGTCTCCCTTGCCCAGGATGGACTTAAACTTGTGATCCTCCTGCCTCTACCTACCAGATGTAGCAATCTTGAACAAGCTACTCTGCCCCTCAAAAGTACTAGTTTCCTCATCAGCAAAGTCAACCTGTCACACCTAACTCCTCAGGTTACCAAAGCAAACAACAACGCAAAAGCACACCTGAGGTGGATCTAGTGCGAGCTGAACCCAAGGCAAGGCTGACCGGTGCTGCTCACGCTCATGCACAGAGGCCCCTGAGAAGGTAGAGCAGCAGGCAGAGCAGCGTCTTTCTCACTAAGGAAAGCCATGCATTCCTTGTATGGAATCACTTATGTTCTGCAGATGGACTTATTCCTGAGAGGGAGTTCAAATCGGTTAAATTTCCGCGAACTAAAATTGTGTTAGAATACCAAAGTGGAGTTAAAAAATACAGCTGGAACTCTTAACTAGGTCTTCAACTAAGTGTTCACAGTTGGGGATTCTGATTCAGCCTTTCAGCCAAAACACACAGGCAGTGTCTCCACAAACCTGAAGAGAAAGAGCAGTAAGAGAGGTAGAAAAAAAACAAGAAAACATGTTCTATCCTTTCTTAGGAGCAAACGTGAGGTTCTTCTGAGAGTCTTAGGATGACAACATCTGAATCCTCAAACACCCAACCGCCGGCGCCCTGAAGTTCTCTGACTAAACCTTTCAAAGGCTTTGTCTTTCCATCTCTGAGCTACCCCGTCTCTGAGCTAGACCACACCACAGGGAACACATTCGCCTTTTTTAGGGCTCATCCTAAGACGACTGCCCAGTATTTCCTCATACTTCAGGCGGAAAACTATGTTAAGACTGCAGAGCCTTACTGGATGCTGTTTGAGCTTTGGCAGTCTCTACGAACGTGTATTTATTTGTCAAAGAAATTTAAAATGATTAAATCTATACCGAATAACTGAGACCATCAAAACCAGAAGTTTCCCCTACTTCATCCTACCAGCAAAATAGTTTCACAATTATTTGAACCTTACCAAATAATAAATAAACACAATCCCAACTTCTGTGTTTTATCTAGTGTTTACTGAAAGCTTCTAAATAAATAGCTAGGTAGCAGTCACTCCCGGCCAGTCGCAGTGTATGCTTCTTTTCTGTTCTCAGCTCTGTAAATACCACCTGAAAGGGCTCCCATTGCTGCAAACATCATTTTAAAGGAGGGTGGGTGCAACACCTCGTTTCCAAAAGTAACTCCATTGCTCAGAAATAAATTGTTTTATCAACTGCTATGTGAAAAGACTTTGAGACAGAAAAAATATCATTAGAAGAATAAGATAGAAAGCATCTTTACAAACTTTGTAGGGATGGATTTCTCAGCGAGACGTACAAAGCATAATCCTTAAATAAGAAAAACTGAAATTCTAACTGCATTGAAATTTGAAGCATCTGTATGAAAAAAGCCCTATAACTACCCTAAAGGACAGGGTATCAGGGGAGGTCATATTTTTATTTCATGTCATCAAATCTTAATGCACAGAATACAGGCTGAACAACCTAATAAAAATGCTCCAAAATCCATAAATTTTTCAGCACCAACATGATGCCACAAATGGAAACTTGATTTTATGTACAATTAAAAATGCATCAAAATTACTTTCAGTCTATGTGGATAAAGTATACGTGAGTCATAAATGAATTCTGTATTTAGAATTAGGTCCTATCCCAAGATGTCTCATTATGTATATACAAATATTCCAAAGTCCGAAATCTGAAACACTCCTAGTCCTAAGCATTTCCCTTACAGGATACACTCAACCTGTAATGACGAGTAGATATCAATAAACAGAAGCCAAACCAAAAGAAATGTGAGTAAACAGATACGAAGAGCAATTTACAGAACAGGAAACCCAGCTTTACAAACCTACGAAAACATGCCCAATCTCACTAATGAGGAGCTTCACATTTAAACTATAAATGATACACTATCTCCTACCCAAAATGCAAAGTGTCAGCAACAATGTGAGAAATTGGTGCCTCCCACATGTCGTTGAGAATGTAAACCAGTACAAACACACTGATGCAGCACATGAAATTTGTAAAATTCATACACATTTCCCCACTACCCAGACATTCTACTCCTAATCGTGCATCCCTGAGAAATCTTTGCTTATGTGTACAAAGAGACGATTATAAAACTGTCTTCATAGCACCATGTTTATTAGCAATAAAACTGGAAACAACCTAAATGTCCATTAATAGGGAGCCAGATAAGCAATAAAATACTATCAAGCAATTAAATTCCAATGAACTACATCTAGATGGATCACTGCACACAGAGCTTGAAAATCACTGAATGTTTCACATTTCTGTACAGTTAAGTGTACACCAATGCTTATATATACAGGATAAAAAATGGGTGGGGAATACATAGGATATCCTTAATTTGCACAGTCTCAGCAAAAATGGAAAGTGAAGAGGTGGAAGGAATCCAGAGACTTGAACTTCATCTGGAATATTCTGTCTCTGATTTAAACAAAGATCTGAACCAAATGACAAATTAACATTTGTCAACTCTGGGTGGCACTATGGATAGTCTTCTTGCCTTTGGCAATGTATTTACTTGTTTGTTTGGTGAGTGGTTCTGAGTAATGAACCCAGGGCCTTTAAACTTAGCTGTATCCCCATCCCTTTTTATTTTTCATTTTGAGACAGGATCTCATCAAGTCACTACGCTGCCCAGTAATCGGCCTGCCTGAGCCTGGGAGAGTACTGGGACTTCAGGCATGTACTATCACACCAGATTTACAATTTAATCTAAAAACACTAAACAAAGAGACAAATAAGGCACCATGTGGAAACTACTAACCTGCGTGTAGATAACATGGTATCTGTTTAGTTCAGGTGATTCAACTTCCAGGTAGATAATTGTAATCTACTCTTTTTATCTACCTTACATGGTTTTATTCTAAACTTCATATTATTTTTAAAAAGTACACTAAAATATTCTTAGTGGTTAAACACATGGAAGTTTGTTTTTAAATAACTTGTTACATATACTGATGGTAAGCATAAGAGCTTTTTAAAAAATGTATGCATCAGTTAGTTTTCCTTTAATGTTCCTCAAGAAAATGTTTTTATAAGTATTAAAATGCTACTTAGCTAAAATAGCTATGCAAATTATAGATAACAAATCACTTTTTCTATGAGTGACTTAAATATAATATTCAGTCAGATGACCAATTGTAAATTATGAAATTATTAAGAATATTAGAGTTGTCAACATTATTTTTAAAACAACTACTTCATGGTATCATTAAAGGAAAATCATCTTGGAACTGATCAGCCTGTGAAGAAAATGAGGCTCACAGAATTTCCAATGATTCACCAAATACCAATTAATAAAACCCTGCCTACTCGCAGTTAACTTTTCTTCTTATCGTTAACTAATAGGTAAGTAAAGGAAAAAGCAAAACCCTGTCTATGTGATCTTAGTACCTGAGAAAAATTCTTACAAGGTCACAGGTACCAGAGAACTCAAATGTCAGGCCTGATAAAATTGCAGAGCAGAGGAAAGATCATTGATGCAAAGGAGAAATAAAAGTGAAGAGAAAGGATTTTAAAAATATATTTACTCTGCCTCGTAGCTCCCAAAGTTACTAAATTAGCATAGGAAATAAACTATGCTATGAAAACCTTGCTTTATTTATCATGCTTGCTTATTCAGATGACTATAAAAATACTTTAATCTCAAGCAGTTTTAATAGATATTATAACAAATAGC
Source organism: Dinomys branickii (assembly GCA_004027595.1). Taxonomy (NCBI): domain Eukaryota; kingdom Metazoa; phylum Chordata; class Mammalia; order Rodentia; family Dinomyidae; genus Dinomys; species Dinomys branickii. The sequence goes on along the minus strand of PVLD010001025.1, from coordinate 161,424 downwards.
CTTACAACCTTAAAGGATCTAGAGGTAGCACAAACCTGCAAGAAATAAAGCAGAGTTCTGAGGGGGCAGGTAGAGGGCTACATACTTTAGGTTCATAGGCACAGCCTGGAAAGCCTGTCATTAACTCAGCCCAGAATCCCTTCCTTCTCTGTGGAAATGGTAGCGCCATCTGCAGGCGGAGATGCATATGTTCTATGTGGGAGATGGATGACACTCAAGGGAAATTATACTGGTGCGCTCTATATTTTTGCAATAGAAATAATACATTCTCATTACAGAATATGTGGTAAATACAAGAAAGAAAAATGAACAAACCAGTAATTCAATTACTCAGATAAATTCAGGTACCACCATTTTGAATCATTCTCTTGCACGAGCCATGGAAAGGTACGCATCTCCTTCTGCCAAGAATGGAATACATACACACATAAATGTGCACAAATTCTGTGTATAAAGTTGTATAGCACAATGTTAAACAGAAAAAGTAGATTTTATTTAATGATTTTACCCATGATTTTTTCATAGAAATAAGTATTATTTGAGAATAAAAGTGAATTTATCAAGATTTGACTAATCTCCAGTACACTGAAGAAAAACATTACCTAAATTTTCATGAAGTATAAATGAACACTATTGTACATGCATCTTTATCTACTTGTACAATAATTTCCTGACAATATAGTCTTAAAAACTGGACCTTCTTCATGAGGTACACAAAAATAAAACTGGGCCTGTCTTTATTGAGCTACAAAGTCAGTAACAGTAATAGGTAAACATACTTCTATAGGACTTAATACGAGGAAGCACTCAGCATTTACAAATTCAATGAACTCGTAAGAGGTATTCTGTTACGTACAGTCTACTGATAATTACCAAGACCAAGGCACAGAAAGGTTAGGTGACTTGCCCAAAGTCACACAGCTAGTAAGTAGTAAAGCTGAGACGCGAACAAAACAGTGTGGCTGGAGCTCAAGCGCCAGAATCACCGCATTCCTTCTGATGGTTCACGCTGCCAAGTGACCCGTGTCTCTTTACGCACCCGACTTAGATGCAAGCAATTAGGATTTCAATGCTCCTAACCCACCATTTGCTCTTTCTGAAAACTGAGAGATGAAAACTGGTATCTGATCATCACTTTCATTGCTACTTCTCTTTCCTAGCATAAATGAACAGCTCAGAATTTCACACGCTCTATACATTCGCTTATGTAGCCACTGTCTGCTCATGTTCTTTGCTTGTTTCTTCCATTCTCTAATACTGATTTGTGCTGGCCTCGGCCTTTTGGCTAAGATCAAGTTAGGGCAGAGATATTAATCTGTTCACTGTTTCCCATTTTTGTTTTAATGTTGTTCAGCGTGCAGGCATTTTGAATTTTTAGTGGTTAGAAGGACTGGTTTGAGTTGTGTGCCTTCTTCCACCACTCTATTCTCGCAAGATACTTTATCCAGCAGTCAGTATGTGTTCAATTAAGTGTTTTTCTTAGGCAAGGTTCCTTATGAACCATCTGCAAATAATCCAGTGTATGGGACTGGTGTTACATTTTAAGCAGAATAGAACTGTGCTTAGATTTGATACTATAGATGGCTTTATATAACATCTTTTATCTTTGTGTTGTTTTTGACTATGTGGCAACATATGCTGACTTATTACAATAAAATTACTCAATCTCAGAAAAAGCCATATCCAAGATACTTCTATTCTGGGTACAGCAACATTAAAAGCATCTCAAACATGAGGATTATTCTTACCTTTCAAACCTTATGCCACGGAAGCTCACATGAGCCTTCCCTAAATAATAATTCCAGCCCAATGTTTAAAAATACAAAGTCAGCAGATCTTTCACAGCTGATCTAAATCCGTTTCATTTTTTGTTTTTCACTGTTGTCCAAAGTAACCACTATCCATTTTGCTATTATCTGCTTACCAGTTCTTACATTGGAATAGTATTACAAATTTAGTGATTTTAACTGGGTGGGGAAAGAGGGCATTCGATATTTTTACTGACTTCTCAGGCTTTTGGCCAAATCAGAGGTGCTTATCATCGACATACCCTGCACAAGGGCACGAGCAGTTGTGAGCTGTGTGACAAACACTTTATTAGTATTAAGACTGGTGTTTATGAATGATTTGTTCTTAAAACAGGAACACAAAACAGTTCATGGTTCTTCCTAGTGTAAAGCCTCTCTCTCGTTTGCATGCAGATGGTTTTCCCAGTGGAGGAAAGAGAAGAGACCAAAGCCACCACGGTACATCGCTGTGCAGCCCGTCTTATCTGTGCAATAGCTCACAATAAGCAGTTCCTACCGAGTCATATTTTTACACAGAGTATTGATTTTTATGCGTATCGCCAAAACAAAAAGCTTACGGTGCTATTTGCTGTACTGCCTACACATGCAAACCCACACAATGCTTTTAAAGTAAATCTACCACAGAGTATGTGATATATGTGAATATTAATCTTCATCTATATCGCTGTAAAAAAGAGCTGGGAAAATGCTAACCCAAGCCGTCTTCCTAATAATCTCTATTTTTGGAATTCAAAGAACAGAGTTCTCAATTATCTCATGAGGGCACAATGAGCTAGGAGGATTTCCTCTCTCCCGAATAATGTTAGTTTTACAGTTGTGAATTTATTAAAATTACAACACTAATTCTTTTCACAGTGGAATCTCTTGGGTCAACATTATCTAAGTAATTATTTACCCCATCGTTCTCCTATGTTTCAATTGTAATTGAAATTAATAACAATCAACAATACGATTTTTATTGCATACCCTGTATGTCTGCACTTGACACCAATCATCTCAGAAAAATTTCCCACCAGCCATCGGAGGTAAGAGCTATTACTTTCACTATTTTATAGATGTGGAAACCCATTGTTAGGTGAAGTAACATGCTCAAGGTCATGCAACAAACAAGTGTAACTATGGTCCTCAAATTGGGCCTTCTACCCCCACCATTCTCCAAGACATTCATTTTTCACATTTTGTCCAATTTACCAAATTACCCTGCCTCCTGATTATATCTCCCTAGAGAATTCTATCCCTTTACCTATGGACACCAGCAAACTTTTAAACCTCATCTTTTTCAAATTATCTCTAGCCTATATGGGTCTCTTTGAATTCCCTCTTTCATGAGACTCTAACGCAGACAGCCATCTTGCATAAGTATTTACCACATGGAATTAGATGATGTGAACAAGTATATAACCTCGCACTATTGTTGAACAAACAATTCAAAGTGCATTCTCAACTATAAAAGTTCTATTGGTAGTTGATCACTATGATCCGTTTCCTGTTATGTAGTTACATTTTAACAATGACCAGGAGGAGTAGATGTTCACCTATAGTTCATGGTGCAATCAAATGTTTGATGGCGGAGGTGGTGCGTGAGTCTTTAAAAGCCATTTACAAGCTTATACATGTAAGTCCATATATTGTGCTGGTGGGCAAGTATAAGTTCATTTTGGTAGTGATTCTCTTATACTCAGAAAAGATCATTTATAGTAAGAATGACATAGGTTTTCCCTGAACAAACCAAACAGAATATGGTATAAGACATGTCTCAGGTGCTCACAGGTAAACAGTGATGATGAACTATGGACTATCTAGCACCATATGTATTCGGGAGGACAATTTAATGACAATTTAATTGTCTACATATTAAAAAATGAGAATAAATTTGCAGTATCCTGTCCTTACAACACATTCTGGTTATTACTAAATTTTGTAGTCATTGAAATATCTGCAAATGTATTCCTTGAAAGATGGGATAATATTTCCCTTTAAAAACTGTTCATTGGTCCTTTACAATTATCAATTTCCTACAGTCCACAAGACTGCACTATTTCACTTCAACAAGAGGACAATTGTATTAACAGTAGTTCTCAGAGAACCAAGTAATGCAGTTAACCAATCTATTTAAACAACTTGCTATGGTTTGAGTGCATCGCCCAGTGCTTTACATTTTGAAATTGAATGACCATGGTGAGGTACTCCCAGGATGGAAACTTATCCTGAGTGTTGGGCTCAGAGGTGGAGCCTTTGGGAACTGACTAGGATGAGATAAAGCCATTAAGGTACAGACCCCCATGACAGCATCCTGGTGACTTCATAATAAAAGCTGAGACCGGAAGGGACACATACACAGCCTGTGTCTCTTGCCATGTGATGCACTCTGGGGCCTCAAATCTCCACCAGCCAGAAGGCTACCACCTTGCCCAATATGGGTACCTCCACCTGGTACCTCCAGAATCATGAGTCAAAACAAATCTTTTCATTTTTTATTGTTACTGCAGGTAGTGCAGGGAATTCAACCCAGCACCTTGGGTATGCATTTTACCACTGAGCCACATCCCCACTGAGCCCTATCTTTTCTTTATACTTTATTGCATATCATGTTATCAGCAATGGAAGACAGACTAACACTTAAGAAATAATAACTACAAGATCAGTTTTGGAAGTTCTAAGCATTGAGCACATTTTTTGTCTCCCTGGACTCTTTGGAGAACCCTCCTTCTGTGTCCTAGGGTTGGCTGAGGGGAAGCAGCCGTCTCTCCCACACACCCATGCACACACAAGTACACGCATAGGAACACTCCCTCTACTCACAGCTGTACATGTCTGGTCAGGTATAACCTAGCAAGGGAGCCCATTTCTTTTTAGCAGGATCAACACCTCCTACAAATGTTAGCCCAGAGTGGTGGTACACATCCACGCACCCTGGCACTAAAGCTGAACAGAGAAAGAAAAGCTCCAGTACATAGAGCGAAAAGGAAATTGATGTAACACCTTTGAAAGCTGGACTGTAGCCAAGCCTGAGGTTTGCCCCTTGAGCGCCTCCCATTTTCAAGCCAGGACACTCTAGTTTGTATAAACCGGTAAGAGATGGGCTCTGGCACTATTGGCAAACCAAAAGTTCCAACTGATCACATTAAATTCACTTATGGCCATCATACCATTTTATCAGTGAAATTAACATTACATTTCTAGGTATTTCCTTCCCATGTTCTCACCATGTTATTTGATATTTCCAGAACAATACCTACCACAATCTATTCTGTTACGGGATTTTGACTATATCCAGATTAAATGTTCATAGGGGATGAGGAGTTTCTCACTTTTGCTCAGACATTCACTTGGGAATATGCATTTGACCAAGTGTTTCATCAATGCTTGTTGAATAAAAATCACTGTTGAATAAAATCACTTGTTGAATAAAAATAAAAAAGTACTGAGCAGAACAGAGAAGAAATACAACATTTCGCTTATTAGTAATGCAGAAAAGTCCTAACTGAGGCCCAGTTTGGTCCCAGAAACCCCTTGGTATTATTTAGTATGTGCCAAACAGTTCACCAATGCAAGACAGCCCCCACTTTTAAGGATTAAATATTATTTTACTGTGATTAAAAACAAGCCTAAAGTTTATCAGTTTAACCACCTTCCAGTGGCCTTATGTACACTCACGCTGCACAACCATCAGCGCCCCATCATTCACCTCCAGAACTACTTTAAACGCTTTTAATGTACACTGTTACCTATTACAGATCCCAAGGGCTTTAGTACATAGAATTGGTGTTTCACAGCATTATTTATGGGAGCATTCCTCTTCTAAAAGTCTCCAAGTTTTCTGTCTTTATAAATAGTCTTTCTTCTTTTGGGCGAAGACCAGGAAAGGGCACCCCCTTGTAAAGTTACGCAACCAAAATATCAAAAGCATCACAACACACCAGCTAAGAATAGTATGACGAGAAAACTTTATCATTCTTCATGAATTCAAGTCTTGAAATAACTCAGGGCTGGCACGCGCGGTATCAGTTTTATCTCTGGAAGAGCGACTGTGTACTGACTCTGACAGTCATGCCAATCTAGTCGTCTTCCCCATTAATTCTTTAACTTGTTTGATGTCTACGCTCCTTAAAACCTTCGGAATATTAAATGTGCTTATTCTTGCTAGAATAAAATTGGCAAGGATTAACTTCTTTTAAAAGCTCATTTCGTCAGTGTTATGAAATCATAGCAGCCAAGCTGGGTCCAAAGTTAGGATTCTGTCATTCTTCGCTCCTTCTTCCCCTCTCAGGTATTGGCAACGGCTCCTTCCTTCCGAAAGTGCACAGCTCAGATGCTTATGCTCTCTTGCAAAAATTCTTTTGCTTTTTAAATGAACATTAGTTCAAAAGCAGGGTGCACTTGCTGATGGGTATCTGAGAACCACCCATCGATCTAAATGTTTCAAATGTCATATAAATGTAGGACCTGGCAGCCTTAGGTTGTCACAATGAAAGGTTGCAGTGTTTACAACTCCCCCATCTCCTATTCTTGGCATCTGTCAATCTCTTTAGTTCTCTAAAACAATGGAACTTAGGAGGAGGAAAAAAATGCTATTTTTCATCTGAATTATAGCAACCAAATTAAAATACAGGGTAATATGTCAACGAAATAATCATATCTCTACAACATGAAGAAAATCTAAAATGCTTCCATAAGTATCAATAGAAAAACTCACATGTACACTGACCTCTATTTGGATATAAAAGTGACGCAGAAATGGAGAAGAAAGCCACTTTGGATCATATGACCATAAGTTGGTTCTTCAGTCATATCTCAAAGTTTCCAAGGAACAAAAATCTCTGTGAATAGAATTTCCATTCAAAAAAAGGTAAGGTCTCAAACTGGCATAAAGTAAAGCTCTCAGTCTATTGCTGGGTTCCCAAACTTTGCACCTATAATCTCTCTTCAAATATATAAAAATGTATCTTGTAAGGTAAACACGAGCTCTGCCACATGACAGAGGAAAATAAGCACTCTGGGGAAGAGCATTGTGAATTCAAATATCAGTTGCTCAAAACCACAATAAGACAGACTCACAAACAAGCTGGGATTTTGTTTCTTTATATTCTAGTACGCATGTCAGAATTCTGTATGCCACTATTTCTAACTCGCTTACATAATCTTTCAGCAGTTTGTTTTCTGACTTTGCTAAACCAGTAGTCAGCTCTTCCTGTTTCCATTCCCTGGAGGAATTATTTTTTCCTAAAGCTTTATAAAAAGTATTATAAGTATTATAAACAGTATTATGAGTATTTTGGTATCAAAATGATCAATTTTTATCTTCAAAACAACAAAGCTATTTAGCTCACTTTGTAATAATGTAGTAATTCTGCATGTTTCTCCTTCTTCCTATAAAACCTCTGCGTTTTTCCTTCCTGTGCTCGTTGGCAATGTACCTTCTGTGGGGCTGTTAACAAATGTGGCTTAATGGTGAGAGTGGACAAGGAACAGATCAGATGACCTGGCAAGCAGTCACTTCATGTTTTAAACTATCTCCATTTTCTGTTCTTCACCCTCCAATCTGACTACTCAGGCCCTTAACCTGCCTAACCTACAAACATGGCAGCCACTCAACTGTGTTTCTGCCTCAGTCACTATCTCCTGTCTCCTTTACACACTAACCTTACACCCAGTTCCTTAAAAAAAGGTCCTTTGTGTGAAGGACAACTGGCTATAAATTTTCCCATTCTGTGGGTTGTTATATCTAGAACATATAAAGAACTGAAAAAAATCAGGCCCCCCAAATTCAAAGACCCAGTCCAAAAATGGGCATCTAAGATGAATTCACTCTTCTCAGATGGAGAAATACAAATGGCAAATATATATATGAAGAAATGTTCAACATCATTGGTCATCTGAGAGATCCAAATTAAAACAACACTGAGATTCCACCCTACCTCAGAAAGAATGGCTACCATCAAGAAATCAACCAATAACAAATGCTGGAGGACCTGTGAGAATAAAGGAACCTTCTCCACTGCTGGTGGGAGTGTAGACTGGTGCAACCACTGTGGAAATCAGTGTGGAGAGTATTCTCAAAAAACTAGGATCAGAGGTCCCATTTTTGACCCAGATATTCCCTTTCTGGGTATCTTCCCAGAAGAATTAAAAACACCATACCACAGTAATATATATGCACCCACGTTTATAGCAGCATAATTTGTAATAGCTAAATCTTGGAAACAATCCAAATGCGTATCAACTGAGGAATGGATTAAAAGATGTGTTTTTTAAATACATATATAACGGAGTAGTCCTTAACCATAAAGGATAAACTGGAGACTTTTATAGGTAAATGGGTGCAACTAGAGACCATACTCATAAGTGAAATACACCAGATCCACATGTGTAAATATCATATTGTCTCCCTACTGCGAGAAGCTGAAAGAGTAAGTAGGACTGAAAATGTATAATAGATATTGTGAATTGGGAAGAAACTGTTGAAAAGAGAAACTATGATGGGTGAAAAGGTAAAGGAAGGAAGGGAAAAGGATAAAAGAACATGTATGTGCGTACACACACACACACACACACACACGATAGTTAAGACAGTCATATGACTAGTTTCTCATAGTTCATTGAAAAGAAAGATTTGTGCTAACATTGTTTGGACAAATCTCATGCCTGTATCTTGTAGCCTGAGTAACTACTCTGAAGATAACAATATGCAGGATGCACTGAATTATTTTTACTCTCCTATTACCTTGTTTTGAAATTCTATGCTCTTTTCTTCTTTAAAAAAAAACTTTAGTGCTGTTTTGATAGGGTCCAACACTTCATCTCCACAGTGACAGATACTTATGCTTTAATTTTCTCCAACTACCTTTAACCCCTCCAAGCAGGCCTCCTTTCTCCTGTCTACTTGGACTCGCACTTTCCCTTATTCCTTAAATACCTCTCCACTTCCCCACCAAAGACCACCCATCTTCAAATATCAACTGATACCTCCCCTCCCACAGGAAGCTTGCTTCCACTATTCTAAGCAAAAACACAGAACTCTTCCTTTTCTAATCTTGTTAACAGCCCCGATCAGCATCACACACTCAAACAATTGGGAAATTTTAAAAAAGGCTGTGCGCATGCAAGGACGCCATCTTCCTCACTGTAGTTCATGGGGATACAGTAGAGACATTTCGTAATTCATTTGTTCACCCACAGCCAGAACAAAGTGAATGCTAATTTGAAACATTCATACTGTTTTTCCCTCTCAACAGGCCTTTAAATAGTGGTTTTTCTCTGGTTTCTATGTCTCCTATCAAGAAGCTCACATTAAAGTACACTGACAACAAAAAGAAGAAAACAAATAATGGAATTAAAACAGGCCAAAAAGTTCACAAGCCTCGGGAACAAAAAAAAAAGGCCTATCACTGGCAAATAACCTCATGGAAAGATGTTCAGCGTCATTTGGGCATCAGGGAAGTGCCAATTTAAACCACAACAAGGTATCGCTCTACAGCTCTTACAAAGTCTGAAATGATTGGCTCTTACATGTTGGCAAGTACAATGCCTGGAACATCAGATGTTGCACATAGCAATGTACAATGTTAGAACTACTTTGGAGAAGTATTTGATAGTTTCTTGAAGATTATATCTATCATATGACATAGCAGATTCTACTGTTAGTACTTCCTGAGGAAAAAAGGGCTATGCCCACAGAGAGATTTGTGTGTAAATAATGAGGCAGGCTTTATTTGTAGTGGCCCAAACTGGAAGCAACCTAAATGTCTGTCAACAGGTAAACAAATGAAGGAACTGCGGTAGAGCCATAAATGAAACACTACTCAGGGAAGCTAATTCCTGACACGGGCGGTGACACAGACATAGCTCCGGCATGTCACGGCCAATGCAGCAAGAGGCTACGTAAGATAATGTCCCATTTACACGACAATCCATGAAAAATAAAATAATACAGATAAAGCTCACACAGTGGTCGCTAGGGTTAGGGAGAGGAGGGATTAAGAGGAGAGGGAATTTCAGAGGTGATGGACTGGGTGATGGAAACATGATACAGACGCGGCAAAATGTGCAGAGCAGAACATAGAATTGAGTCTTAGTGTCTGCAAGTGAACACTAAGTAACCTCAAAACAAAAAACAAGAGTTGCTGTTACCAATTCCTTGGAATACACTACCATTTACTCTATCCTCATAAGAAGAGAAAGAGCCAGATGAGTAGTTCTGATGAATTATTTTGTGAAAATCCTACGAATATGCTGATAGTAATCAGAACTATTTTTTGCTAAACTCAGTAGAACTGTTACTTTAACAATTTCATTAGTTTACAGAATCATCCATGTTTGCACAGTCGTGCTAGGTACACTCCTACTCTAACTCCCTGTGTGGACCAATTCCCTCAGCCCCTAGTCAGTGAACGTCAACAATGAACCCTGCTAGGTCTGGCAGATGTTCTGGCAAACAGGGTTACCAAGGTCCTTGTTCTGATATGGTTTACATTCTAATTAGAGGAAAAGGAGCCAATGAAGATCGTTCTGTCAGCCTGTACTAGGAAGACAACAGGAGGGAGATGTGTCGGAAGCCAGGGAAGGGTCACGACGTTAAATAAGACCGCCAGAGAAGGCCCCTGCATGGTTCACACTGGAGCTAATTCTAAGGGGCAGGAAGAGACAGAGACCGAGCTCCAGAGGCGGAGCTTTCCTGGCAAAGGGACAGTAAGCACAGGGCACTCCCACCCCCAAACAAGAAGGAATGGGGCTTGGCTCCTCACAGCCACAGAAAGTACAGAATAAAGAGGGAAGAAATGGATACTAAATATGGCCAACAGCCTGATAACGCAGTAAACTTTAAGCCCTAAATGAATTTACATTATGGTGCCTGCAGTGAGGAGCCACCAATGGGCTTTATACCAGCTACATCATCTGGCTTATACTTTTAAAGATCCACTGGCTGTCTGTTTTTTCAGGACGTTCAGCCTTCTTCAGCTGTAGCCCAAGAATTTGCTTTTTCATTTACCTTACTCATGTGACCCCAGGCTGATCACATGTCCTGTGACAGTCTCTGTTTGTAAAGCACTAATCCTAGCAGCAACTGTCAGAATATATTGGTTCAATCTAGTGGTTAAACATTTGACTCTAAAACTAACTGTAGCCTCCTCTATAATCTCGCCTTCTCAAGTCTCTGCCCCCAGCAGCTACTGTACCTCATTCCTACAACTTCAGCACAAATCCACTGTTCTCTTCACATTTTTCCCCAAGTACTGGAGATGAAACCCAGGGACTTTCACATGGTAGACAAGCATTCTCACATTGAGCTGTACCCCTAGCCATTTTCTGGAGACAACAGTCTCACTAAGTTGCCCGGGTTGGCCTAGATCCTCCTGCCTCAGCCTCCTAAGGAGCTAGAATTATTGGTACACCAAGGCCCATCTTTGTCTTTTATCCATCAAACAAAATCCTGGCTCTGATCCTGATGTTTCCTTGCACTAGCATCTCTTCTTTCCACCCCTTTGTCTTTATCACCAAAATAAATGTCTCCCAAGACGTTCATGGCTGTACTCATAAACCCCACGTCTCTCCTCTTTAATCCCAATCTGATTCCCATTCCCACCATTCTACAGAATTTCTTCTTGAAAAAATCACTCAGTAGTCCTAATACTGCCACCAGGGTTTGTATCACCATCTCCTACCAAAGGGAAGGATGTAACCTAAGGACAAAAGGGGAGGATCTTGCACCCAGCTCTGTTTCTACTTTGTATGATACTAAAAATGCTATGTGACTTCTCTAGGCTTTTGTTTCAAGATCTGTGCCCATGGTAGGCTGGATTTACTGACAGCTTCAGAGCTGCTCTAATTTGAAAAAGTTAGGACTACATGATTCTTTATGAAGTCGTGTTACTCAACTTCTTCATTCCTCCAAGCTCTAAGCAAAATATATCCACACTGACTCCAACTGCCACTTCTACAAAGAGGCCTTCTCCACCTCCAGACCAACAATACAACCCATAGAGAGAACTTTCTAATAAGAGATAGTTCTGAGACTTAAACCTTATGCAACCAAGTTATCACCACTGCTTCTGCAAGCCTAATGAGTTTTCCCTTTCCCTTTGTTGCTTACAGTGATTCATGACAGACAGGCTCATAATATGAACTTTTTGCTGATTCTCCACAAACTTCATTCTTCCCTCCCCTACCTTAATAGTTTGCTCCTAAATGCATTACCTAACACACAGCAAACAAAGTTAGGATCCCTTGTGAAGGGTAGGGGATGGCCATCTGTGATGGCCTCTAGTAAGGTATCAACTTCAAGGTGGCTTTGGTGCTCACTTGGGTCTAAGAAGAAACAGGCAGGCATCACCATGTTTGTGTAGCCTGTGCAGAACCTGAGCAAGGGAAGAGCAGCCCAGCATGGGGTGAGGTTGCTCATTGATATGAGTGTGGTATGGGATCACAATCAGAAAGGAGAGCATCTGTGGATGGACACTCCTCGGAGAAGTGGCAGATTCCAGGATTGGTGCGGGAAAAGTGCAAGATGGGTCTGAAGCGAGAAAACAAGAACATACTCAAAGGACAATAGAGACAAGGCAAAAAGGACAGAGAAACCAGTTTGGATGGGCTCCTTCTGGCTTAACCAAGTCTGACCATGAAAAATAATCGTTACAGGGTGTAATCCATTGTCGTGAAGCCATGAAAACATAAAAAAAAAAAAAGTTGATGAAGAATGAGACATTTACACAGATTCAAAGTACTTCTCCAGAAGACACGTTTTAACTGCAAAAGAAGAGTAACTTCTCCACGGAGAAGATTGGCACGCAGAACCTGTTCAGTGATCCGTGTAAATTAATGGCATGGAAATCGCATGTACCACATAGGATACAGGGCGAGGAATGCAGCATCATTTCTGTGAGAGTCCTGCCAAAGGTGAATCAGCCGAATCCAATCAGGAGCAAGTATACCACCAAATCTAGCAGGGAAGTTTCTACAAAACAACTACCTTCAATCTTCAAAAGTAGTGTCAAATAGACTCAAACTAGACCCCTGTCACCAGTTATAAAAGACTTAAACATGAGACCTAAGATAATACAACTACTAGAAGAAAACAGAAAGAATTCAAGATACTGAAATGGGCAAGGATTTTTCAGATGAGACTCCAAACGCACAGGAAACAAAAGCATAGGCAATGGCAATACATCAAACTAAAAAGCTTCCACACAGCAAAGGAAACCATCATCAAAGTGAAGAGACAAAGCAAAGAACAGAGGAAAATACTTGCAAAGTAAACATCTGATGGGGGTTAATATCCAGAATATAGAAGGAGCCAGGATATAGCTTAGTGGTACAGCGTCTGTCTGGCCAGTGCAAGGTCTTGAGTTCGATTCCTGGTACCAAAAAAAAAAAAAGAAAAAATTCCCAGAATATATAAGGAACACCAAAAACTCAACATTGAAACAAAAAAACCTGGTTTAAAAATGAGAAATTGATCTAAACAAACATTTCCCAAAAGTAGACATACAAATGGTTAAAGAGGTATCTGAAAAATGCTGGTGGTCACAAATCAGCAGGGAAATGCAAAGCAAAACCCCAACGAGGTATCATTCTAGTAGGCACTATCAAAAAGAGCAAATGTTAGTAAGTGCTGGTAAAGATGTGGAAAGAAAGGGAATCCTTGCTATACTGCTGGGACAACACATAAATGAATACAGCCAATATGGAAAATAGTATAAAGACTCCTCAAAAAATTAAAAATAGAACTACCATTTGATCCAACAATTACATTATTTGTGTATATCCAAAATGGATGAAGTAAGTATGTTCAAGAGATAGCTATATTCCCATGGTCACTGCAGAACTATTCATAACAGCTAGGAAATGGCTAAGAAGAATGGATAACAAAAATATGGTACAGATACATAATACAATTCCACAGAGGCACAAAAAGCACGAAACTCTGCTGTTTGCAATAACATGGATGGAACTGGAGGTCATTACATTAGTGAAATAAGCCATGGCCAAAAGACATGTACCCATGATCTCACATGAATACAGGGAACCCAAAAACGTTGATCTTATACAATTTGAGAATAGACTGATGGTTACCATGGGCTGGGGAAGAGTCAGGGGGTTGGGCGGTGGGTGCTACCTCGCAGTGGGACATCTAAGTAAGGAGCTCTAGTATGCTACTGCGCAGTAAGGTGACTACAGATAGTGACTGCATAATGCACATTTCAAAAAACTAAAAGCTAGGTTTATGAAGGTTCCTGCCCTTTAGAAGTGATAAACGTTTGAGGAGATGGACATGTTTAACTTGATTATTCAGTGTATACATATATCAAAAATCACAAGTAGCCCCGATTCCTATATATAATTTTTCTTTAAAAAGGAAAATCATGAAGTCTAGAAAAGAGTAAGGCACTGCCCTATACTAAAGGAGGCTAAATACAGAGACATAACAAGGCACAACAGGGAACTCTGATCTAGATCCTCTTGCTGAAAAGAACATTATTGGGACAACTGAAATAATCAGGATGAAGGCTCAGGCATAGAATAACTTATTAGTGCTAATTTGTTGGTTTGGAGAGTTGTATTGTGGCTGTATAAAAAAATGTCCTTGGTTTCAGGGGTTCTTTGTAATGGACTTCCATTTTTAGGATAAATATGTAGTCATTTCATAATAAAATTTTTAGATAAACATCAATTTTTATGAAGATTTCCTCTGTAATATCACAAATCTGACCCCTTTTTTCCATTACTCCTGACATCCTTGCTCCACAAAGCTTAATTCCCACTCTACTGCACAGCTGGAATAATTTCTTAACCAGCCTCGTTATGCTGTAATCTACCCACACCCACGGTCCAGCTAAGGTCTTCCTAAGTGCACTGTAGCTCACACTACCTCCTGCTCCACTGTTCCAAGAGCCAGTCTTTACCTACCACATACAAATCTCTGAGTGTGTCTTTCAAATTGAACTCCCCTCTGGTTTCAGCTACACTGTTCAGGCCTTCCTCTTCCTCCCCTTCAACAGCCTCAGCACAGGCAGTCACAGAACGGACCGCTTTGTGTCCGTGCTTTGTGTCCATCTCCATGGTTTTGCTTCCATAGCTCCTTCCATCAGGCCATACCCACCCCTGCAAAGTTTCCGAGACTAAGTATAAGCACCAATGCTGAGGAGCTGCCACCTCTCCATCTTTCAAGCCTTGCCCAGGTAATTTCTCCCTGTCAAAACACCCAAAGTCAATTGTGCTCCTTAAAAACCATATTTTATTCTGTCTCACACTACGATTTTTGTATAGTGGTTTCAACAACCCCTAACTCACAAGGGAAGACTGTAAACCAATGAAGTATTATTCGTCAGTAACAAAACTTAAGTCTTTAGCCAAGATTATGAATCTAGATTGGCAGCTGTTATCTCATATTCTCTCCCCAAGTTATTAACTTTTAAAGTGTTCAAATTACTTATTTCTCTTGTTTTTTTTTCCCCCCCTTAGGAAACAATTGTCTATTTCTGCTACAAAATACAAGTAATCTCTACCCTTTTTCAACATAGAAGTTTGGTATTGGCCATGATACTATCATAAATCCTGAGGTTTCTACAGCTCAGTTAAGGAACAAGTTTTCATATGTGATTACATTTTAATTTCATGATTACCTTATCATCAAAAGAACCAAATAAAGCTCTTAAAATGAAAAGTAAAGCCTCCATTTGACAAATTTAAAACCAGAAACCCTAAAGTTTAAAATGCAGACTTTATCTATTTACACAGTCTTTCTTGGTATTCACTACTAAATTTTGGAATGCCATCCACAAAGGTATCCAAGTTAACGGCTATACTTAAATATAATCATGAAGCCAATATTTTTCTCTCCATCCTACTTTCATAAATGAAATAAAATGATAAAATTATTTAGCAGCAGGGCTGAAATTTTATCACCAGGTAAGTCATGGGAAGTGAAAACAACAGCTGAAAAGAAGGAAAAAGTATTATTTTAGAGGGGAAAGAATGCTATCAAAGTATTAAGTCAAGTGTTTCTCTGAAATTATGGTGATAACAGGATAGGAAAGGGTGGGCATACCCAGAAGCTCAATGTCACCAAAGGCATCAAATCTGTAAAGGATAACTCTCCAGGTCCTGCTTCCAGCAAGTCACAAGTATAAAAATTACTTGAAATTGAATAATTTGAATTTGTCTAATACAACCTGAATTTTATAATTTCATTTTGTAAATGTGAAGTAAATAGGTCCAAATAACATTTCAGAGGATAAATTCTGGACATACTAGTATTGAAGCTTAGGGTATCTATGATGTTAAAAGCAAAGCTTACAGAGGTGCATTGAAAGTCTTACACATTATAAAGCACGAAAGCTCCCACCCTGCAAAATCATCATTGCTCTCCCTAGAAATACCCAAACTGAACAAAAGCAAGTAAATCAACAGAAGCAGCAAGTCTCATTTTAAAATCATTTCAAAAGTTTTATTTTGAACACTAAACTGGAGAAATTTCAGGTACTTCAGTAGTTTGAAAATGAAATTATAAGACAAACAATAGGAAAAAATGTTACATGTTTTCATGTGACTGAAGCAATGCTGTAGTTCATTTATTTGAGTAAGCAATACTCAAACACAGCACACTCTCATAAAACTGACTGCTCTTTCATAGCATGCATTACAAAGGAATATTTCATCTCAATGGCTTACTCAGAAAGTTCACTACACGGTAAAGTTTGTAACAAACTCCCTGAATTCTGAATCTTTTGACTTATCATATAAAGTTCATTCTTTAAGTGAGGGACACATGAAAAATAAAACTACATTTTTTACTAACTTGTTTTCTTCGATCATGGGAAAAATCAGCACCAATTAAGATAAATATCCCCTACTTGTCTTACCCACCAGGACATGCCCATTAAAATAGTGGACTTTAAATTCAAAAAGTCTAAGCCAGTGTTAGCATCTGTCACAATGCTATCAGAGTGACTATGATTACCGCCATAAACAGCTGGTGTTATGTCAACAGAAACATCCTGTTTCCATGCGGAGTAGTGTCAATAGAAAAAACAAGCAACTCATAGTAAGTTGATTTTATCGAAGTAAAGATCTGATTAGAGATGGCAGGAAAAGGGACTCAGATCTTCTGGAGATGGAGAAGGAAATTAAGGCACACTGAGAAAGGAAAAGGAGAACAGGTAAGATCAAGGTATGATTTATGTATGTTCCAATTCCCCCCAAAATGAGTGCAAATATTCTGCACCTCAAATACAGTCCATTTTTTAAAAAAGAAATAACTAGTTATAAGTGAAATGGTAGTTCAACCTCCTGTCACTTTTACCTTAACATAGTCAATGGTAGTGATATTTTTCTATCCAAACTACTATGAAAACTATTGAGACTTGTGAAAAAAAAGTTGAAACCTAATTAGCAAATAAGCAATGCTTGGTTTTGATTATTCACTGCAAACTACACAGTACTCACTAGTTTTGCTGGTGACTGTAGAGAGCATTGAGTTCAACTCCATTTTAAATGAAGAGATTGAGGCTGAGAGAAGTTTGAGACCCATCCCAGGTCACAGTTGTGTTTGCACCTCAGCTGACGGGGCAAATCCAATGCACATGACACAACTAGGTCCAGTGTTCACCTGGAGGGCTTTACATTTAGCTTTGTCATAATTTACTTTACAATTTGGCACACAGATGATCCCTTCACTCGAATTATTAACAGACATGACTTTTGTCACCACTCCTGCAGAATGCCCACAGAGTGAAATAAAGACAGCACATACCTCCCACCTGTTAGTCATTTCCATCCACCTGAAAAAATTAACCTAGGTGACAGTGTTTTTCTTACTTGAACAGCACACTCCTTCCTGAGAATAATATTCAGTAAGTCTAATGCAAGTAACAGAATGCAACTCTTTCTCTAGGAGCCTCCAAACTGTACAGAAGAAAGGAGATCAGCCGTTCTCAACTTTTGAGTCTCTAAAACTGATGTTTTAGCTTATTTAAAAGTAACTCACTGTGTGCTACACAGCACACTTTTCAAACTATTTCCCCAAATGAAAATCTCTAAGGAGATGTCCTTCAGCATTTTGCATTTTGCTCACTAGGAAACAGTCAGATTCTCTTTCTACTTCTGCATTCAATGTGTATGACAGGTTTTGCTTTCAGCACTTGCAGATGATCTGGCCTCCTATGGATACAGTGTTGGAAAGAGGAAAATGTTTTAATCGTCTCTTCAGACCCCTACAGATGTGACACTACAATGACAACTCACGGTATTGTCTTGAAGGTTAGTTGCAATATGGAAGCTGAAACAGCATCCATGAGCTTTTCATGAATTATTACATAAAAACCCAATGCTCTATCTTCCATTTCGAATGCAATTTTACCAATCCTTGATTTCTGACTTCATGAACCTCTTGGAAAAGGTCTCAGGAACTCCCAAGCCACAATTTTAAATCTATGAGAAAATAGTTCAGAGCTCTAATTAAAGATGAAGGATACTATTAAACCTAGAAGCATTTAAATATTATTTTCATCCTTTATAATATTTAATTTATTAACTTACTCATCATGACCTACAATGAAATATGATCACCAGAAGTTAAGAAACAGGCAAAAAGACTGGATTTGGGTCCAAAAGTTACAAAATAAGAGACCAGTGATGAGGCCTGGAAGTTAATATAATTATTACATCATGTATACTGAAATTTGGGAAAAGATCGAAATATCCTTTGATCTTTGAGCCTTTACTCTTGGAAACAAACAAAACAAACAGGCTTGAATAATATGAGGTAAAACTGTAAAAACATTAATCTAAAAGACATTTTAAATAACACTAAAGCTTGCATATAGAAGTGTTTGAAAAAGTAAATTGACACAAAACTAGTATATATGCCAACAGAATATGTATCTCCTTTTATCGTATTGCCAAACACAAGGAATTCAGAGATTCACAAGAGGAGACAGTGCCCAGAAATGCAAGATAGGGTCAAGGTCAATGGGTCACTGGTCCGGAGTGGATGCATGGATTAAGTGTGAAAACTACAATTAAAATAATAAAAACATGACAAAGAACAAGCATAAGGATTAGTGCTTTTAGTTACCATAGCTCTAAAATTTCTACCCAACATAACATTACCCAAAGCTACAGACTTTATAACTGAAAAAAGCATAAGCAGAGTTATCAAATATATGATGTTAATCATTTTAAAAATCAGTTTAACTATAAGAAATTATAAAGTATTTCCTATAAAAACACATACAAATCTCAAATACTTCTTGTAAAAATCTTACAAGTTTTCTTCACAAAAAATAAAACAAAGATTATAAAACTTTAGAACAACTAAAAAGTAGATGATTACATACTAGATTATTTTCAGCCACTCTCATAATTCAACTCATAAATTGTCTTAAGTACTTTAAAGATAGTTAGAATTAATCAACTTCTGACATATGATGAAACTATAGCATAGGTGAGATGAACAGGGTGAGGAGCCGCTGAGTGGCA
Source organism: Dinomys branickii (assembly GCA_004027595.1). Classification (NCBI taxonomy): domain Eukaryota; kingdom Metazoa; phylum Chordata; class Mammalia; order Rodentia; family Dinomyidae; genus Dinomys; species Dinomys branickii. Next base: position 142,141 of record PVLD010001025.1, on the reverse strand, counting down.
GAACCAGTGTTTCAACAAGGGAAGGGATGCCCTTAGCTCCAGCCTACATTATCTCAGACTGCATAAAACTATTACCCACAAAAACAGCCACACCATGTGCAAAAACTTCCTTCTCCAAAAGAAAATTAAAGTGCTAGCAGTAAAACACATGGAGTTTCTGATAACAGTCATGCCACCTTGTGACTCACATTAGAGTTTGGAATTCAAGAGGCAGCATTAGAATGCAGTTGAATAGCTCATGTCGTAAGAGAGCTGTAAGTATACGATGCGTACTTTATGGAATGTTTGCTCCCATAAAAGCAAGAGGAGCAAGGTGTGAGCCAGTGATAAGGAAAAGAACTCACAAATTGAAAGTTTCTGTTTTCATTTGGAATAATGACAATAAGGGAGAGAGATACACAGAAAAATAAACTCTATGATCTGTATCCGGTTAACAGGATGGACATACTTTCCACAAAATATATTTTTAAGTAAATGGAGGAAATATATACATATCCTTAGACACCAAAGGAATAAACCATATGTGGAAGATGTATTCTTTATATATCCACAAGGAATCATTTATCATACCCATGTAATAAAACAATACTAAAGCAAAGTCCAATGCAAGTATTCATTGCCTAAGTTAGAACCACCCTTTATACTCATATCTAAAACTTCTTCCTCGTTTTTCTAAATATATGCAACATGCTAACTGTAATAAGGAAAGCCAAGAGATATTTTACAGTTGTTTTCTTGCAGATCTGAAAACTTACAAATGTACCGATTAAATATCACAGTGACATATTTCACTTCCAATTTGACTAAGAAAGCAAGACTGTCCACTTAGTAATTTTAGTTCAAAAATCCTCAACAATGAAGGAAACGATTTATTTCTATTGAAAAACCACAACTTCATATAATTAACCTACCCAGAAGAGGGTGGGAAGAAGAGAAGCTTGTGGATAACAGGTTTAGGGTTCAATTTTATTTTCACACAATCAATTATGTAATTAATAAGGAAAACTAAAGGAGAAAAAGACTAAGACCACGAAGAAGTTAATTCGATGCAGTTGCAGTGAACTTTTTCTTTAGCAAACAGCTAAAGAAAAAAAAAGACAACTTCCCTAGTCTGGTAAAGTAAATGCAGTAATTGGCAGTAGAAAACAAACATTTTCCAAACACCTAAAAAGACAATAGCAGAACACTTATGTATGCTTCTTTAGAGTCAACATGGGTTTTATCTAAGATATTTTAAGAATTTTTTATTTCTCTGCTTCTAAAACAGTAATACCATTATACCAATAAGCAAAGAGGAAACACAAATTATCCTTAAAACGAAACAATAATAAACTGAAAGGTGTTTAAATTTCTCAACCCTACACATATGGCTAACAGTCAACATTTTACAAAGTCATAACTTTCAAAAGAACAAAAAGGGAAAAAAAAAGGACAAATCAACCTACCTTGATACGTTTTCTGGAATGTATTCTAGGACTGGATATCCATCACTTCTTCTAGATGACAAATCACCATGGGATTTCCACGACTCCACTAAAGTACTGACGGGCGGAAAGGAGCTCAGGTGTTGGAAAGATTGGTCTCTAGTTGATCGTGATAGAGATATTGTACCTTGAGCACCAATCCTGTAGTGAAAGGACTGCCCACCTGAATTCACACCAACAATGGCGGACGCGGGGATGCTGGCCTCCGGGTAGTAGCTCCCATCCTCTGGCTCTTGTTTAATCCCCATTGGAAATGCGCTGCCTTCACAGTTCCCCTCAAAGCCTGGCACAGGCGGTCCTAAAATTCCCGATAGAGAATAATAGTCTTTATCATCCATAAAGGAAAAGTAGGAGCCATCCATAAATGGAAATGGGTTTACCGCTGGATTCCCTTTAAAAGCGGTGCCTGAACACGAATGCTTTGTTGGTTCTTGCTTTATTGGTACTGAGAATGGAGAATCAGAATTTAGTTTGCTATTTTCTCCTAGACATGAGCTGCTAAAAGCTCCATCTGGTTCTGGTTTGATGTACTGGACAATGTTGAGCTGAGTACTCACACCATTGGAGACGGCATTCTCGACATCCTCAGTCTTAGGAAAAGGGACCTCGCGAGCACCTTTCTCGTGTGTGTCTGGACTGGGAATCGCATCGCGGGTGGCACCAGCTCCAGTACAGTTGCCGGAAGCAGGGTAGCTGAAGGCATTGTTTATGGGGCTGCAGATGGATCCCACCGTACTGGCTGTCGGACTGGAAAGTGTGGATCTGTTGTTGGTGTTGGAAGGGCTGGAAACAGAGCACCTTGAGTTGTTGAGATTTGGAGGGCTGGACACAGAGGAGCGCAGAGCGACATTAGGACTGGAGACTGGAGATTTTACACTGCAGTGACTTGGAGGGCTGGAAATTGGGGATTTCATGCTACTTAAGGGACTTGAGAGAGGGGAACCCACATTGCTAGCATGTGCAGGGCTGTGCGACTGGGACCCTCGGTTCTCAACATTAGGGGAGCACGTCAGAGGAGTTCCTTGGGGGATGGGGCTGTGCACTGGGAAACTGCCAAAGCTAGTTGTGGTGGAGGACACAGAGTTGATTCCAGCAGGGCTACATACTGAAGATGTCATGTTCAGAGGGCTGCACACAGAGGGGCTCTTCTCATGACACATGATGGGGCTTTTAACAATGGCACGCAAGACCCCACCATTCATGGAGCTCCCGGAGTCAGACGCAAAGGACCTCAAGGGCCTGCTCACAGTACTGAGAGTGGAAGGACGATGGCCATTTTCTTTGTAAAATTTCACCAGCTGCTCTACATTCTGATAAATCTTTGCTGGACTTAGGCTTCCTTGTGGGTTCTGCTGATCGTAGATATAGTCAGCATCTCTTACAGAATCCATGTATAAACCCATGGACTCAGCTACAGTAGCTGAAAGTTCCTTAGATTCCAGCTCAGTTTTAATATCAGATGTTAAAATCCCAGACCGATTGTTGTCTTGCTGAAGGCAAGGGAGTAGTTCGCGTTTCTCTTTGCTGCTTCCTTGAGTACTGTTGTTTGGAATAGCACCGGAAACACAGCTTAGGTTGACAATCTCCATGTAGTTCTCTTCGGTCCTCTCTGCAGGGCCCAGGGACGAATGCTCCGGGGCCTGAGAAACTTGACTCCACCGTCTTTCCATATCTAGACCTTCAGGGAGACTGGGGTAGCCTTTGGTCTCCATAGCTAACAAGGAAACGTGCATTACAAAGTTAGAGTCAGTAACAACATGACTACGCTGAAAGACATTCTAAAACTGCCTTTATTGAACTACAAATACACATACTATTTACTATAAGCAATATTTCTAGTTATACTAAAGACTTACCAACTTCTTAGGTGCTGACAAAGTGTAATATTGACTCTAACTTGTCCAGAAGCCAGGATAAGAAACTAAAGAAAAGTATTTTGCATCCAAATAAAAGTAACATATTTAACACATCCCTTAGAATTTACAGAGAACGTTTACAAATGTTTACTGACATACATATGCAGTGAGAGTCAAAGTAATCCTGGGGATTGATGAGGCAGTAAAAGGAGAAACTGAGGACTTAGGATGTGGGGGACTTGCTCAAAGTGAAACACACAGTGATAAAGTCAGGTTTAAAACTGAATCTTCTGACTCCAAAGCTTTTGGAGTTTTTTGGTCATATAGAAGGAGCCTCCCATAGCCAATACATATACGGCCTTGTTAAAAACTGCATGCAAGCATAATCAAAGTTACCACTGCCAAATAACTGACCAAGTGAATTTTCACGGGAAAGTAAGGTAAGAGTTATTTTTAGAGCCATAAGATTTAATAAAGGTAGATTAGTGGTAGAGATGATTTTACGCTCTTTAAAAGTAAACGTTTGCATGTTGTGATTGAGTTGGTCCACAGTCTGATTTGAGAGACAACAGGAACAGGAGGACCCTTCTCTGTATTTCAGCATCATCTGAGTCTCTCACATGCTCATGACCTAGTGGTAACACTGCTAAAACAGACTCCCAATAGGCAGACATTTCTATGCTCAATAACAAATGGAGGAAATCTGAGAGGGGCCCTAAAACTTTAGGTATCCATGCAACAGTATCTATCAATGGCAGAGAGCTTGCCTACCATGTGTAAGGCCCCACGCTCTACCCCAACAGCACAAACTAACACCCACCAAGTACTTGCTATATCCTGGGCCTGAGACCGGTCACTAAGTCTGCCATGATAAACAGCAACAGTCCCTACCTTCAAGGTGCCCAGTGGATTGTTTTTGATGTGCAATCTTACCCACCAGTTCTAACCCATAAACTCAGTTCTTAATAGGCCCTGGTTATATAATTCTTATGTACTACCTAATTCAATACAATGTTACAAACCTTTTACACTCACGTACACTTATGTATCCTTACAGACATCTCTGTATAGCTGGTGAAAGCATTACTTAAATAACACAAGTGGAAAGACGGAGGCCCAGGCCCCGGTGCTAAGTGGCAGAGCTGGCTTTTGATCTCAGTATTTCTCTATTGGGATTTCACAACCCTGGCATTGTGGATATTTTGGACCAGAGAAGTCTTTGTTGTAGGGCTCTACCCTGTGCATTGTACGGCCTTTAGCACTTTCCCTGACCCACTGGATGTCAGGGTACTCTTCTTCCCCAGCTATGACAACCCACATCTTCTCCAGACAATAGCAAATGCCGCTGGGATACAAAATCACCCCTACTTGAAAACATTAAATCACCCCTAGCACTTCAAAGAAACATATTTACAGAAAATAAACTCATTTGCAGTAATAGTCTGTGTGTACATTTCAAAATGTCTAGAAAAAAATGTCTACCCGGGCCTGATGGCTCTAATCCCAGCATTCTGGGAAACTGGGCAGGAAGACAGTAGGTTGAAGTCCAGCCTGCCTCAAAAAAATAAAAAAGGGTATGGGATGTGGCTCAGTGTGAAGGCCCTAGGTTCAATCCCCAGTGCTGACAATAAATGAATTAATTAAATACAAGTATAAGTAAATAGTAAAATAGAAGTCAGCATGCATGTTTCAAGTCTGTGAACAATCTCTGACTCCATAAAGGCCTTGCCCTGCAGGAGCTCCGCGCACTAGCACCGCTTTAGGCCTCTCACCCTTTTCCTTCTTTGCAACTAACTTCCCTCTCCTTTCCTTTCCCTCATTAAAAAAAATGATCCTCCAAAGTTCTTCTGCTACAGAACTTATATTAACACTGACGATTCAATGGCTCTCCTTCATAAACTGTCATTAAACACCACAAAGATTCATAATGAAATTAAATGTCCAAATATTTTGAGTATAATTACTTCTTACTTTTCTGTGTTCTACACTAGATTTTAAGTTCTGAGAAGGCAGAAACTATCAATTTCACTATGTCCCAGATGGATAGTAAAGTGCAAATAAAAAATGTTAAACTATTATACAATAATCAATACTCAATTTGCGAACATTAAAACTTACCATTACACCACATGCTTTTACTTAAAAGAACATTATTCCGTGAATTCCTAATAAAAAAATCAATCGCAAAACAGTAGAAAATAAATCAAGTTACAAAGATCGAGGTAGCTAGCTGGTAATTCCAGCCAAAAAAAGAACTGTTATGGATAAAAGCTAATTAAAAGTTGGGGGTAGCATATTGGAACCCAAAAGGCTAATACTAGACTTCTCTGCTTTACTGAAAAAAAAAATTTAGTCATAGCTATGGACTGGAAAATAAGGCAAATGTTATGTGCTTTTCCTAAGTGTTCCTAAGAATATTCTGTCCTCTCCATACCAAAGACCAATGAATATATATTAAGATATAGATGTTTCAGGTCCAAATTTATTAAACATTGCAAGCAACATGTGGATTTGTGTTCAGGTCACAACACGCGTGTATCTCAGGCTCCATTCCCTCAAACTCCACTCCTCCAGCACCATCCTCCTGCACTGCACTATGATCCAACCTCCCAGAAGTCCGGAGGTTGCCCCTACCCCTTACCAAAGGCCTCCTGGGGCACGCTCCTAACTCCCACAACCATCTCCCTTGGTTGTAGGCAACAGTGCTCTCTGCACTGAGTAGGAAGGGGGAATGCCCACTCAAGGCCCCTAAAAAGGGGGCTCAAGAAGGTTGGTCATTCATTGCTTTTTTGAGACTCACAATGTGACACAATGTGCATGCTGAGCCCCCTGAGAGACTGTGCAATGCAGAAATGTAGAAATGAGTTTACTTTTTAATCTAGCCTTCTCTAGACGATTTGGCTACTGCACCCTCTGTCACAGACCACCTCTTAGCAGTATTCTGAGGGGCATTTTTCCTCACTGCCCAGAAGCTTGAGCTGTATGCCAGTTCTGTAAAGCTATAGAAGACTTGAAGAAAACCTGTAAGACAGACATTGGGCACCCAGGTCTGTCTACAAGCACTGTACAAGGAAGCACTTTATCAGCCAAGATCGGACAGCTGATCACAACTTTTCAAGTCCTATTTCATAAGCCCTGCACTCCCTTAACAATATAATAAAGCAGCCAGTACTTCACCACGTTATCAACAGGACCAGCATTAAAGAATTTGCCAAAGACTTTGCTGGAACTCTAAATTAGCTGTGTTGAAGATATTGCTATCCACCAACTTCATGTACTTTCAACAAAGGAAATAGAGTAAAGGTTGGCCGCAAACAGGAAAGAATGGACAGTTAGCATCTGCAAGACTTCCACTGCAAACACGTTTCAAAGATCAGATGCTAAAAAAAATAGGGTTATTGAAATATGCTGACCTCTCCCTACTGTTCTTATTATTTTTCTGTAAACAAATTTATCCAGGAAACCCCAGATTGTCTTTTTAGAATTAACATAACCATGGCTTGAGCAGAATTGGAACTTACTAATGAAACATGAAAATACTAGTAGGTAAGTATAATATTCATAGAACTTGACAGAGGATAAAGTTTTAGTTACCAAAGTATAAGAGGAAGCAGATACCTAAATATCTCAATTAAAATCAGGCTTGTATGCCTCCCAGTGGGTACTATACAAGAGATTCTTGGGACAAAGGGAAAAACCATTTTGAACCTTTAATTTTAATATAAACGGTCTCCCCCAAATATAAAGGAAATCCATACAAATAGGAAAAGCTCTGATTGAGGTTCTACTTTAAACCATGTATAGGTTCTCAAACGCTATTTTTATGAAGGCATACTTGGCTTTACATTTTATGTTTTATAGTCTGTGTTGAACTGTGCTTTTCTATAAAGAAGTAGGAACCCCCTCCCAGAATATTATTAAAGATTCTTGGAATTTATACTTTATCTAAAAATGGTTTCGATTTTAATATTTCCCCAAACACAGTCTCATTTTAGTGGCATCATCTTCTAGTTATTTCACCACGATACGGAAACCTGAAAGACTAAGCCCGAAGAATAGTCATCGCTAGTTGCAGAGTTTAAAAAGCGCAGTTAACTGTTTTTCTCTCTGTTCTTTAGAACTAGGACCTTCCTCTTTTACAGGTGAGGTAAATGAAAGAAACCCTCCCAAGGTCACCTAGGAGAGCAGGAAACCAGCTAGAATTGAGCACACTGGGTTTGTTTTCACTCACCTAATTCACTGAGCTACCTGATCTCAAAATCCCCAAACAAAACTGTCTTCCCTTAAAGAAAAAAAAGTTCTCCTTCAGATTTTTTCCAAAACTTCTCAAGTATTTCCACGAGAGTATATCTTGGGGGCAACCATGACATTAAAACTTCACGGCAGATCTTCACAGATGGAGACCGCTGTTATAGGAACTATATAAATACCAACATCAGCACCTAGAGAAATGACGGTACGTTACCGAGCCAGTTTGGTGCCTTTCAAATTCAGCTGTTTGTTTCTGCAAGCCTCACGATGAACAATGAGGTAGTAAGTAATGAATAATAAGAATAAAAACTGATGTATAATAAAACTGATGGGGCCGTAACTCATTAGGATTTGAACCTGGTCTTTTACAATTCAAGAGGAAAAGCCACGCACCTAAAATTCAGCAGGGTAAGGATGCCACCCAAAAAAGCTTCACCCCTTCTCCTCTGCCCTTACAATCCTGGTGACACAGAAAGCGTTGCCTCTCTCAAGAGTTTTGCGAAAACCAGGGAACGGGATACGCACGAATTTCCGAAGCCCCTTTCCTGCAGGGTCTGTCGGGATCTATATCTCCTTCAACTGCCCTTATTCCGCTACACCTCCGGCTGAGATTGGGGAGCTTCCGCAATTGACAGAGGAAAGAAATATTATTCAAACGCCCTTTAGAATTTGCACAAGGGAAAAAAGAAAAAAAAAAAAAGATCCGAAATTTCTCTTTGGGGAAAGACAAGGGTGGTAGACCTCCCACTGCCAGAGGCAGTCAGAGCTGCTGCTTAGAGGGCATTTATTCAAAGTGGCCAAACTTTCCCAAAATAGTCCTCTGGCGGCCAAAGGGGGGAAAAAGTGGAAAAACCAAAACAAAACAACAAGCACGCAGCACCATACTGCCCGTGCCTCCGGATTACGCAGCCACTTTTCCCTGCAAAGTGCACGCTCCGCGCCGCCGCCGCACGCAGCGCAGGGAGAGGCGCCCCGCCGCGCACCCCTACACACCTGCCGCGGCCGGGGTCCGTCGCTCGCCGTCTACCTGTTGCAGCGCTTGCCACCGCCGCGACACTCCTGCTGCGGAGCCCCCCAACATCCAACCACATCCAGGCCGGCGAGCGCCGCGCTCCCTGCAGCGGGAGAGCCGCGGCGGCAGCGCTCCTGCACCCAGGTGACTGCACAGGCTTCCTCCCGGCAGCCCAAAGTTGGCCCGAGTCTCTCGGGCCCAATGACACCCCGGGCGCCGCGGCGCGCAGAGGAGGGGGCAGGGGTAGGGGCAGGGCCAGGGCGGGCAGAAAGGGAGGAAGAGAGAGAGGGAGGGAGGGAGGGAGAGAGGGCGGAGGATAAACCCGGAGGGGGAGTGGGCCGGCTGGAGGGCCGGCCCTTTTAAAAGCGGGTCACATGTCCAGATAAAGTTCGCAGCTGGCCCGCCCCCCTAAGCGCTTCCCATTGGCCCGCAGGGAAGCAGGGCTCCGCGGCGCACGGGTCAGGCGAGCTTCTCATTGGACAAGCGAGGCTGTCAGTCACCGGGCGGGCGACATGACTGATACAAAGTTGCTGCGACACAGCCTGGACTCCGCAGCTTCCTTAAAGCCGTAGCGGCGGCCGGCGTTTGGGATCCCGAGGACTGGCTGCGACCCCAGCCCCCATCCCCTCACGCTGCCCTCTGCCCCCTCGGCTTGACCGCTGCGATCTCGCCCTCGCCTACCTAGCTCTCCTCCCGGCCAAGCCCTGGATGTCTGGAGAGAGGAGAAAAGTGTGGCGACGCGGAAGAAGTCGGTTTTTCCGCGAGCGGGCGACGTGCTGGCCCCTCACGCTGTCCACCTGCAGCGCCAGGTGAGCGGCGCCCGGACCCGGGGACAACCCCGGGTGGGCAGCCCCAGACCCGCGGGCTCCTCTGCCCGCCCCCGCCCGTCTCCAGAGTTACCTCCGGCCGAGCAGCCGCAGTCTCCGCTGCCAGCGAGCAGGATCACGTTCCCACTCGATTTGAATTTCCATGTTTCCACCGTGCAGGAAAAGCGGGTGATTTCAGTGCAGCCAAAGCCTTTTAAACACAGCCTGCATTCAGCCACCACCACCGCCGCCACCCCCCAGAAAGTGCCAGGGGGTTCAAGACTGCCGCTCTCCCTCCTTGGTGCTGCTTTCCCGACTACTTTAGGGTTGGATTTTTCCACTAGTCTCATAGGGAGGAAAGCTTACTATCGAGGAGATTCACTTTATAATGAGTGGAAGGGGGTGTGCATAGAATTGGGACAAACATACAGGCAGAGGAAAGGAACCAAACCATTTCCTAAGGCTCAAGTGTCTGCACCAAGAAATTCCAGTTTCCCTCCCCAGCCCTCTCTCGTCTCTCCCCCGCCCACCCGCACTCCGCAGTCACTCAGCAAAGCGACGGGCCTGCTTCTTAACTTTGATTTCTAAAGACTTTGCGGCGCCTCCACTGAGGTTCCGTTTCGGGCTCCAGCCTGGCCGGTCGTCAGCATCAGTGACGTGCACACCTAAATCTGGTCCCCCGGCCCTCGGCGACCCGCAGGCCGCCGGTGGCAGCTGTGTGGCGCCCGCCCAGGCCGTGGGGGAGGAGAGCGCCCCGCGCCCGAGGCCCCTCCTCCCTTTCACACTGCGTGGAGCTTCGGGATTCCCGACCCCGAGCCCAGGGAGCCTCGCACTCTCCGCCGCCCCTCTGGGAACGCCCTGGCAGAAGGGACGACCGCCGCGGTGACGGGAAGCTGGTCCCACGTCCCGTGCCCCGAAGTCCCCGGCGGGCCGCAGCACCGGCGCCGCAGCATCCCGGAGTCCCCACCGCGCGTCCCAACTTTCCCGCGGGGCCCGGCGTCACCGCCCTACGCGTCCGCGGGGCAGCCTGGCAGGGACGGTGCCCTGGCCGCGCGCGGCCCGAGTCCCGGACCCAGCACCCGGACCCGCGCGGCGGCCGCAGAGACTCCGCCGGGGCGGCCAAATTATTCCCGATTAAAGGAACGGACGTGTCTCTTTTACTAAGTTTTTCACTTCCTTTGGGGAGGGCTCGTCCTGCCCAGGATCTTAGCTTCTTGCAAAATCTAGGTTAGAGCGGGACCAGGGCAGGCGCCGCGCTCGCGCGCCCTCCGCCTGGCACCGTTGCTCGGGCGGCCCTGCGGGCACCGCGCCTCCCGCCCGCAGCCCGGCGCCCTGCGCCACCCGCGCCCTCTGCCCTCGCGCGGACCCTGCCCGCCCGGGGCCGCCGCTGTCCGCGCGAAGGGACGGCGCCGCACTCACCTTTTCTAGGACATGGTGGGGAGGCTGGGGCGGACGGAGCGGGGCAGCGAGACACCCGCCGCCGCCGCCGCCGCCGCCGCGGGCAAGTCCAATATGAGCCGCTTGGCAGCGAGGATGGAGCGGAGGATAATCCCGGCGGTCGCCCTACTGACGGTGGGTAGCGCGACACAGCGGGAGTGCAGGCGGCCCGCAGGAGGCAGCGGCACCAAGCCGCGCAGAGGGGGCCGCGGGCAGCCGCCCGCCCCTGCAGGGCCCTGTCCCCGGGCTCCGGGCCCTCCACCCCGCAGGTGCCGCCCGCTTCTCGGCGCCCCCGCCCGGGCCTGGGGTGGCCAGTGACAGCTTGGCGGCGGCGGAGCGCGCGCGTTAGTGTGCGTGTGTGAGTGTGGGGGCGGCTGCAGGGGGAGCCCGCGGCGCCACGGCCCCCTCCCCGGGTCACACCCTCGCGGCCAGGAGGAGGCAGCGCAGCGTCCAGCCGCGGGCGGGAGGGAAGCGCGGCGAGGGGCGCCGGGGACCGCCCCCCAGCCCAGCCGCTCGCAGCTAGGCGGCCGAGAGAAAACGGAGCCCAAACGCACGGAGCCCAAACGCACGCAGCCCCTCCGCCCGCCCCGCCCGAAGTCCGGCCGAGCTCGCGCCCGGCCTCAGGTGCAGGTGCCGCCCGCAGCGGGAGGCTGGGGCTGGGGACCACGCGCGGGGCCGGGAGGGAAAAGTTTCTTTCCCTGCTCCCGGGCTGCCCCCGCGGGAGGCTACCGCTCTCCCCGCCTCTCGGGGCTGCCGGCGCCCGCGCCCCACCCCCAGCGCGCCGCGGGGGGCGCCGAGGAGGGCGGGCGGCGCAGTCTGCGCGGGGGGGCGGCGCTGGGCGCCTCCGAGCGCGGCGGGGAGCCGGGCCCCCTCCCCCGCCGCGCGCCCCCGCGCCCTCGCGCGAGCCCCGGCAGCCGCCTACGCAGATGCGAAAGTGAAAGGGGGGCCCCGGGGCCGGCGGCGGGAGGGTGGGGGCGGGGCGGGGGGACCTTCCGCCCGGGTCCGGGGTTCTCCCGCGCCCGCCGCTCTGCGGAGCTGCCCGCGGCCTCCCGGTTTGGGAGCCTCGGCGAAGTCCCCAGCCCCCAGGCGCACTGGTCACCGTCAGGAGGCGTGTGTGCGGGAGGGTGCGCGCGCCTGTTCGCCCGCACTCGCGGGACTTCGAGGCTGGGGCCCCGGACTCTTCCCTTAGGTGGAGGGGGTGCGAGTGTCACTGCCATTTACGACAGGTTCATCAGCTTGTTATTCTTTATGACTCAATTAAATCCCAGGAACTGATCGCGCACCGCTTTCGGGCTGAACCTGCCTTTTCCCACAGGCTTTACTCCCCCCGCTTTCCAGTTTTGTTCTAAATAGCTGTGAAAGTTGTTTTTCCCTTCCCACGTAGAACACGGTTAAGCAGGGAGCTGCCCTGAACCACCATCGTCCTTCAACTGCGGTCCCACCATAGGAATAGAGAGCTTGCCACTGCCTTGTCACCCGCTCGGTGATGGTGACATTTGGACCTCTCTCAAAACAAGCTTTACCTTGTTTCTTATTTGTAGGAATGGCGTCTAGGTTAACATTGGTGAAGATACGTATATCTGAGGTGAGACCGAGAAAATATTTAATATATCTTCAAAATTAACGTAGTATACTCTTAAATTTAAAAAAATAAAAGTGTACTGAGGTCTACAAATCGAGTCTGAAAATGAATAAAAAAGAAGATGGATTGACACTGATGGATTGGTAAAATGGAAACGCATTTACAGCATGTAGTACAGTCTTAATGGAGGGGTCTAGGCGCTGGGTATACAGGTGTTCCCTTTCAACTTCTCTGCATGTTTGATAAAATACTAGATGGAAAGAACCTGCCACTTACGGTGCCATAAAGAATGTAAATTCCACTTACCAAAGTGGTAAATTGGGCTTGGATGATTCCCTCCACCGTTACAAAATAATGTGCCATAAAATTATTTGCCTAGATATTCCCACCCCTATTTTAACCAATTTCAATTTTAGACAACTTGATCAAACTATCGTGTAACATGGGGTTATTAAAACAGCAACATCTTAAAAATTTAGATTTTTTGCCATTTCACAAATTTTTATCTTCCCTGTCTTTAAAATAGTTTGGTATTAAAAGGTTAATATATGCATATATGTGTGTGTGTGTGTGTGTGTGTGTGTGTGTGTGTGTGTATACACATACTTTTTTCACACACAAATGGTGGAGAGGGACCCTCAATATACCCACATATGTCGGCTTCTCTTATGTCTAGGGGATCTTGTAATTATTAACAGGCAAAGTTGTATTTGATTTTGGTGTCTGAGTACAGTGTTTAGATATCTGCCCATATGTTTGAGTGATTACATTTCCCTTAGGCATGCATGCTCTTTATTTTCCTCTTTTGGCTCTCTGCGGGAACAGCTGTGGAAGAAGGCTGCCTTGCCTTGTTCTAAAGCATAGGTAAGGTTGGTGTTGCTTAGAACCATCTAACAAGCGCTGCGTTTGAGAGCTCCTGACACAGGAGAGAGGGCAGGGCGCTGAGGTTGTTGGTGTTCTCCATTCCCATGCTCCGCTCAAGCAGGCTTCCATCCGGTTAGCAAGTGTGTGCCTGGCAGTGTTATCATTTGCTTGCTTTTAAAACTGTCTCTTAATAAAGTTTATGCTTTTCAGCCTTTTATACAGGCACATTTGCTATTTGCAAAAAGGATGGAAATTTTGAAAAAAAAATTGAAAATTAGAAAAAAGACAAGCCTAGGAAAAGGATCTTCACTTCATCTCCCATAAGCTGCCGAACAGCTTAAAGCTGGAAGGAGCATCAGACATCTCTCTTTTGACAATTGTTCACCCTAAGTTCACAGTCTCTGAACCTGGGAACACCTCCCTCCCCCAGCCCATTAGTGTCAAACTCCCTGAGGTTTGCCGCTGCTAAGTGAAGTGCACGACTCAGCGTTTGCAATTTACATGTGTGACATCATATCCTCTATTATGTAACTTCAGATACAAAGCCTAATATCATCTAAGTTTGTATTGGAAAAAGTCCTCTCCAGCTTTTTATTTCAGCATTAGTAGATCCACCCTTTGGTTCTCTGTCCCTAATCCTATTTCTCCAACAGCTGACACTGGGAGCGGGGCATAGAGTTGTTTAATCCGTAAAATCATAAGCCAAAAAAAAAAAATTAAATATGCTTTGAAATGTGTTGTGAACTTCTCCTTTATGACTTTATTTAGTGATAAGAAAGACCATTATGTATCATAGCAGTCCATTGTGATAAATACTTTTTAAAACCTAAAGGTTAAATCATTTAGTCATAGTTAACTTCATTAATAAGCCTAGCCATGCTGGCATTTTTTTTTTTTTTCTTTCTGAAAAGCTTGGATTTTTTCCCCTGTCTCTTACCAGCTGTTGGAAAGAGTTGAGAAAGACAGGGAGAGACAAGAGAGAGAGAAAGGAGGGGGTTGACAGAGAAGATGATTAGGCAAATAATATAAGATAGAACTTTGTTTATTGCAAAACACACATGTTGCAGTTTATAAACACTGCAAGCAAATAAGGAATTGTGGACAAGAAGATAAATACAAAACATATCGGGGTTTTTGTTAATCATCAACATAGCCCAAACTCAATTTTTTAGACTCTTTGGAATATTTGTATTAGCTTTCCCTTATTTATTAATTTCTGGGTTTGTTTACCTAAGTGTTTATTCATCCATCTCCCTCCATAGCATTTGGAGGCAGTTTACATAGAAAATACACAAACTTAGTACATTCCTCTGGCCACATTTTGAGATGATGGAGCCCCAAACAACCCATGCATCACAATTACGGTGCCATATTATTAGAAGCAAATCAGATTTCACAGTGCCTACACTCAAGTTCTAAATTTAGAAATTATATACTGTAGTTGAAAAGGGGGGAATGACAGCAGTGTATTTTAATAAAAATAAAGACATTTCCAATATCTGCTCTTTCTCATATCTTCTTGTTTTAGCGGAGGGAATTCATCACCTTTAAATAACTGTGCTGATCTTACATAAATAACTGCGTAGTTTTTGTGTTCACTAGGATTATGCACCCAGATTGTTTCTCTGGTATTATATACAGTTAGCAACCCCCCCACACCCCAAAAGTGAAACAACCATTGGGTCAGGTGCAGGAAATGGAAGTCTCTATTGAATTTGATAAAAAACTCCCTTAGAATTTCTCATTAGGACTTCACAGGAGCAGTTAGCTTTTCAGTAGTTGGCGCTATATTTTTAGCAGCATTTTAACAGCTGTCAGTAACAACTAAGACAACATTTCGATCAACACTATTTTTTATTCTAGCAAAGACGATTTGCAAAAATCTAAAATGCTTAAGGTTTTCAGTGCTGAGCCATTATAAAAGAAATAATTTATTTTGAAATAAAATGGTACTAATGCAGTGGGGAATAAAGGTAACTACAGAGAGTGAGGCTGCTTGGATTTTTAAAATTTTCTCATCTTTCTCATAGTAAAGATGATTTTATACTTAAAAAGTGTGGTCAGTGTCAGAAATAGAATCATCAGAATAAGAGAGTGCACAGTGGGTCTTGTCAGACCCTTGCAGTTAGGTCAAGAGCAGCCATGTGGGCAGCCAGAGTGAATAAAATCTTTTCCTTAATGTTAGAGTTGATAAAGGGAGGTTATCATATGTCAGATATATGACACTGGAAACAGCAGCCAGAAAAATGTAAGAAGCTTCATGACAGATGTCATCATTCTCCTAAAGATAGAGGTAAATTTGCTAGGGGTAATGAATTACAAAGCAAACTAAAACTAAATCTCTGAAAGTGTCAAGTTGCTTTTTCACCTGTAGTCTCCCCAAATTGAAGGATTTTTGTTCCCAAGGAAGTAGAGGTAATGGTATATTATTAAAGAAGTCTACTGAGTCATCTTATTCAGATGTCCTCTGCTCATTTCAAGGACCTAATCTGAGTTCGTTTGTCCCAACAAAAGCAGCTGAGTATTTTCAACTTTGTCTGGTTGGCATAGAGGAAAATTGATGCATACTTATCTGCAATGGTCTTTTTATTATCTTGCATTTTGTTCTCTAACCCTTTTGGGGTTGCCAGTCTATTGGTTCTTTCAATATGGAACATTTTTAATTGCGTGTCAGGATGATTTCTTCTAATGATGTACACTTTTTGTGAAAATGGAGGTTAGATGTCATGCCCACTTTACAAATACAAACCCCCTGGCAGGTGTAAATCTTTATGTGTTGATAGTTTTTCATACAGTATTGTATAGGTTTATTAATGCAACATCTTTAACATTAAATATCCAAGTTTAAAGATGTATACTTTCTATATGTGTAGCATATACACTGCCATGTTAATTAATATTTAAAACACAGTTTATTTTGAAATACTTAGTGCTCATTATAGCCAGCCCTTACTGTTTTTTTTTTTTTTCTCAAAACAGGTAGACAGGTTTACTTTTAACCTGGTTGATTACTTTTAAAATGCTTAATACCATGTTCAGATCATTGTTTGCCCTCTGTCCCGAATATTCATAAAGATGGAGTCATTACTATTGAGGATTGTAACGCATGCTTCCTTTTCAGTTTACATCTGGTCCAAAGGGAATACTAGATCAGTTGGTTATATGATAAAGCCATAGTGGCAGCTCCTTATTTTATCTTAAAAAGATTTCTAAAATCTCTTAATTTTTAAAAAATCTGGTGAAATACATGCAACAAAAGTTACCATCGTAACTTTTTAAAAAAATACACAGATTAATGGTATCAAATATGTTCATATTGGTGTGTACCATTACCAGAATTCATTTCATCCTATAAAATTGAGCATTCCTAAGTTTTAGTTAATCACTATCTGAGAGGATTTTCATTATTTTTCCAGCTGTGCAGACCTCCTGTTTACTTCTATACCATTAAGAAATTAAGTTGGCATTGTAACACTTTACTTCTTTAAAAAGTTGATAGTGAAATGCAATCAAGAGAGATGAAATTTCTGTATTTGTAGAGGCAATGAATAAATAAGTAAATTTAATAAAAATAAAGATACATTCTTAGTGTTGCTTAAAAATCCATTTAAATAACAAGAGGAATGTAGAATATGCTACTCTGAAGAAGCTTGGTGTGGTACTAACAGTAGACTGGAACATCGTGTCTTCCATCGATTGTGGAAATAGTTTAGAAAGAAAAACAACCACCATTCATTGTTTTTGAAAGAGAAGTTTATGTAAAAATATTAATTAGATTTTCTTAACCTGGTAGACAGTGATGTCACAAAAAAATCGGTTATAATAGAACCACTAGCCCACCTGAATTCATTCTTACCTTTTGCAATTGTGGAAATCATCTAGGGTTTATTGTCATTAATACTTATAAATATTAAGCAAAAAATGTTATAAGCTTATAAATGTTTTATGAAATAATTCAACCATACCAAAAAAGTCTCCAATGTAGTCACCACCCTCATATTACCAGATCTAAACATTTTGTCATATTTCTGACCAAATTATAAAAGCTAGCATAGGAATAACACATTCCTATTTCCTAGTAGAGGTTACTGTTAGAAAGGTTGGAGGAAGCCAAAATTATAGTGGATATGGCTTTCATCACCTGGAAGTTTGCACTTATTGTTGTAGGAGCTGGATGTTCCCGTCACTCAGCTCCAGATCTTGAGTGGAGAAAATGAGTGATTCGATGCTTGGTAGAGTTGTCCCTGTTATCTGAGCATTGTGTGGGTTCTAGCACCCTCCTTGGATATGCAAATCTTTGGATACTCAAGTTCCTTAGACAAAATGGTGCAGTATTCACATACACCCTGCCTGTACACATCCCCTCATTTATTTTAAGTCATCTGTAGATTACTGGTAAAATCTCATACCATGTAAATGCTGTATTATGTCATTTAAGGAATAGTAATCAGGAGGAAAGAGCCTATATGTGTTCAGTATTTTTGAGCTATAATTGTCTTAATCCACAGATATGGGACCCATGGATATAGAGCAGCAACTCTATATTTGGGGTGGTCCCCAGGCATCCAGATCCAGATAACACTGAATAGAGTTGGTAGATAATCCAGCTCCTGATTTCAGTTGAACACAGGGTTGTTTGTTTGTTTCCTGTAGTTGGAATTGAACCCAGGAGTGCTCTACCACTGAGCTATATCCCAACCCTTTTTATTTCACTGTCTGATAGATCCTTGTTGTGTAGGTCAGCTTCCTGAGTAGCTGGGATTACAGGTATGGACGAGCACGCCAGACCACCACAGGAATTTTAAAATTGCTTATACTCTGTGAGATCCTCAGGATTGATGATGCCACAGAACACTAAGAACTTCTTGCTGAGGTGACTACTGGTCCTTGGAACACAGCAGTTCAGATTCACTCTAAACTAAACTTCTCTCTTCTCAGCCTAATGAATTCTAATTGTGTGTACTCATCCAAATGCAGAGATGGTATAAATAATCACATGTTAATTGGAAGTCATTGCCAGAACTATTCTGACTGGTCAGCATAAGTTGTATGAATTGCCAAATATTTTATCTCTTATACTAGAAAGAAAAGTAAACTGTGGAGTCCACATTGAACAGGATTAAAACAATTTAGCAAGTGTAACCATTCACTTTATTTGGCAATATGTTGAGTTTTAACCAAGAAAAAAATTTTAAGTGTTTCAAATAGATTACTGTATTAGGTACAGATGAAACTCCCACACAAAGAGATCCCCATCCAATACACAGGCTCCAATAGGAAAGAAGTTTAATTCTTTCTTATATAACGTTGAGACAAATGAATGTGGTCCAGGTAGATACAGTACACCTGCTGTGTGAGACCTTTAAGGACCTGAGCTTCCCGTTGTGCTGCCATTCCATGGAGTATCTTTATCTAGGTGAGGAAGGTTCAGCCACCAATAAATACCATAGTCATAGCTTTCTATTAATAAGAAAAAATCCTGCCCAGGCATTACACATACTTCACTTTTGCTTAAATCACCAAAGCAAGCCACAAGAAAGGTTGAATAGCTATGTGTCTTAATAAAAGTAGGGTTCATCTACTAAAAAAGAGGAAGAGTACAATTTGTGTGGGGGCAGTTAGTGGTCTTTGCCTTAAGCACTGACCAACTTCACTGAGCAGATAGACTTGAACTATGGTACAAAGATCTACAGTTACAGTTCAAGAAAAATGTGAAAAATGATGCACAGGAATTGGAATGTTAGGGACCAGGACTTGAATTTACACTCTCAGAATCAAGAGGCTCATCTTTTACAATAAATGTAGATGGGGCATCAGGCAGTTAAATATTCTACTGGAGATGAGTTAATACTAAGTTTGCAGCAGAGGATAGATTCAATTAATGATTTTTTAAGTGAGAAGAAATGTACCCAATACAAACCAATCTTAAAAAGTAATCATTGAACTATAACAAGAATTTTAGCTATGTAGATAAATCAGCAAAGCTCAAAATGCAAGTAGTACTGTACTGCTGCAAGCCAAAAAGTATAGATCTTAATCTATGCCTGTCGTGAGGAGAGAGATGGTATGAATGTTAGCACAGGGAGAATATACAGGGAGCCACAAGTCTTTATGTGCCTGTTATAGCAGCCGAGCACAAGGTTGAGGCAGGTGGACCGATGTTCAGTTGGCCAGTACAAGGACAACTGGACTCCCTGCTTCTAGCTAGTGGCCATCCTGATCATCTGATATCCATGTCTATTGGTTAGTGCTCAGTAAAGGTCATTGAACTTTGTCAGTGGTATCCCTGCTTTGAGAGACTATTGAGAATGTTCTTGAGTATCTGGCAAACAACAAAAGGCCAAGCAAGAAGGATTCCTGAGGAAAAGAGGATTCCACAGAAAACCAAAAAGTGCCCTTCCTAATCTATGTCTGTTACACTTGCCTTTCTGTAGAATTCTATTAGTTTCTTCTCCAATACACAAAACCTCTGCATATTGGATAGATTAAAAAAGAGAAAGAAAGCAACAACATCTCGGTTCATTTGTCAATTCTTTGAGGTAAGCATGGAGGGCCTACAGAAAGGATGTGTTCTGCCCTTTTTGGCTCATGTGCCACCCAGGACTTACTAGCCTGCCTGGAATTTTGATAAGATTTCAGATTTTTCACACATTTCAGATACAGTGTATTTACTTCACTTACAGACTGGTGAACCCTGAGGAAGATTACAAGTGAAGTTCTGAACCTCATTTGATTGAGATGACAAAGCCAGGGTTCTAGAACCAGGGAGCTAGAGTAAGGTATCTGTCAGTTTGGCTTATCCTTAAATAATTACTTTGCACAGAAGAGATCAGGAAAGAAAACAGGGCCCAATATAGCCTACTAAATCAGTGGATGGTAAATTATATTGGAACTTTGCATATTTATTTTTGAAAAGTTGCCTCTGTGCTATACAGTAGGAGTCATGTAAAAGAAGAAATCTAGCAAAGCTTATCTTTCAGCATGGCAGTCCAGTGTAAAGGTTAAAAGAATATGGAGCTAGATTTGGCTTGGGGCTGGACTGCAGCTCTGCCACTCTGTACCTGTATGACTTTGGGTAACTCCATAACTCAGTTACATCATCTGTAAAGTGAGGTAATACAATTTACGTCATAGGGTTTTTATGGAGATCAACAAACTGTACAATATTTGGCTTATAAGAAACAGTGGTAGCTATGATATTTTCACATACCCTTAATCCTAAACTATCCACTTCTCCTTATTTCTCTACTCATTCTTTCCTGTTCTCCAGGTACCTGGTATCTGAACTTATTGATAATTTCTCCCCTGTTAATATTTTCCTGATGGGCTATTTGATCTTGAGGATGCTATTTGGTTTATGTGCATAAATGTTGAGGCATGTACTCTTCTGATGTCTTAAACTACCCATTGCAAAATTACTCTTGTGGCACAATTTCACTCCTCCTTGTGACCCAGTGTTGCCTGGCATGAATTTGATACCAGCATTTATCCAGTATGTATAGTCCTTCTTCTATGTGAAAAATTCTCTTATAGACAGTGCTATGTGCTCACCAAGTCTGCTCTTGCTTTCCTTGTTTTGGGGCACGTGGGCTGTCTGCATATTTCAGTCTCTGTTCCATTTAGGTCAGGCACAGATGAGGATCCTGGTGTTTTCATAGAAATGACACATTCCACTTCCTGGCCTAGGTACCCTCTACTCCACCCACCCACTCAGTGATTGTCCAAATTCTCTTCTCCTTTGTCGTGGATATCTGGGAGGCCTTGAGTTTAGCATGGTAACAGCAGAGTAAGGGAAGAGATTAGATTCCTGAGTTACCTCTTGGAAGAAAGCTACCAAAGACAGTTGCTTGAATGGCATTACACTGTAATATGTGTGAGGTGTAAATCTTTATTGTGTGTACCCAAGAAGGTTTGGAGATGAGTATGTCACTTAAATTGCCCTAATTAATTTAGGTGGTATACAACAGAACTATTTGGACAGACCATCAGTCTGTAGTGAATACTGTATAAAAATGTGTGAATATATTTGTACTAGGAAATAATATCCCTGAATTAATGGAATTTTAAGTAAGTGAGCAGCATTTCATAGGGAAAGTCATATGAACTGTAGAACCTCACAGAACCAAGTTAAATCCTGTCCCAAACATTTGTGGGGTTTACCTTACATTGTTCTGTCTTTGGAACCCAAATAAGACTTGCTTTTTAGTAATGTTATTGGGTAAGCCAGTGAAAACCTATTAGGTAACGATCATCCATTCCTGACTCCTTTCCATAGCCTAATATTTCTAAGTTAGTATTTAATTTCTGTGATTCTGTATTCTAAATTTCTTTTCAAAAATTTGAAAAGTACTTAACTGGATCTTGACAACAAAGGGTGGCAATGTAGTCCACAGAGAATATCTATATCCTTAATATGGGGCCAAATGAAAAAAAGAATCGTTATAAAATTTTATGTGTTGAAAATAGTAGAGAACAATTTTCCTTTTATTTAGCTCATTATTCAGAAAGTTCCCTAAGTGAGAAAGCCTCGGCTATATGCCACAGCACCATTTCTAAAATATTGTACTTAATTTAAATGGAAATTTCTGAAACGATTCCTATAGCATTTTTCTTTCAAGACCTCACATACAAGTTTTGACCCTTATAATATTTCTGAGTTAATTTTCATTTCCCCCATCTCATCTTAGCAATCAGAAGAATAGTCTCCTTTTCAAATTATTGATGGTGAGCCACTCACTGGCTGAATACGCGCAAGCAAAGTTAGAACTACCTGGTGAACACTCACTTTTCAACCTCTCTGCTTATACCCATGCAAAGCCACCTACACACACAGTACAAACACAGGCTTCAAAGGCACACCTGCAAGAGCTGTCATTGTCACTTGCTGCTTAATATTTAAACAAATTGTTTGGAATTTATGGCATATACAGTTCTTTGTGGCTTTTTAAGTGAAAAAACAAACGAGTATGTTACTTACTGAGTTGACAGACAAAAATAGTTGGCTGCAAAAATTCTACATGAGGCACACATGAAGAAAGAGTTAACAAATCTCCGGGTATTATTAAGGAGCAGGTATACTGTCCTGGGTGCTACGTTAATCGGTAATATCGTTGCAATGTCAGTGTGGCAACCAGCTAAGCTCCCTGCTGCACAGCTTTCCTTTTATGAAATTAGTAAACTTTTCTTTCCAGTTATCCAAGAAATAGTTCTAAAAATGGACAGAGCAGCAATATACTCACTCTTTCCTTTTGCCTTTCATATCCTCACCGCCATTCCTTCTCATCACGCCAGCCATCAAGGCTCTACTTCAAGGCCTCTATTTCTCCCATACCCCTAACCCCTCCTCCCACCCACTGTGGAGTTGCATTTTATAGAGAGTTGGGCTCTAATATCACTGAGCAACGTGAAAAATCACATAAAGTCATAAGGAAAAGAAATCCCTCTATTCACCCTTAAAGTGCAAAATCTCTGCTTGTTTTTATGCATCACATTTGAGGCTGCTGTACCATCCAGCTCAGCCAGTTTTTCCTCCAGCATTGGAACAGATTGCTGTTTTCTCAGCTAAACACCTGATGAAGCAGTTGGCTTGCATTTAGAGGCCATGTTGTACCAAAAAAATGTATCTTTAAACACTTGAATCACACTCAGCATGGTGAGCTGCTCATACTATGAGAGCAATTCAGGAATCAAGACCCACTGAGGGAACATCAGATTCACATCTCCCTTCGCGTGCTCCTCTGGGGCATATGCTCTAGTGGAACGTGGGACAGAATCACCCACACTATTTACATTCTTTGCTTTCTTTCTTTCTCTTCCTGGCAAAGCCAGTATAATTGAGTATGGATGAGAACTTTATTCTGTATGTATTGAGAAAATATGCTATTTAAAACCACATCTTTTCCCAAAAAGGGCAGCTTGTGTTAAAGGAAAATTTAGGGTCTCAGCTGCTCTTGGGTGCCAGAAAAATATCGCCTTTGATTATTAGAGTGAACTTCTCATAGGCTGAGAACATACAAAGATGGAGGAGCGTGGAGGAGGGAAATGATTTGCTCTATATCATGTTTCTCAGCCTTAGTTCTGCCTACATTTTGAATCAGACAGCTGTTTGTTGTGTGGGGTTTTATCCCATGTATTGTGGATTTTTAGCAGCACACTCCCCAGATTCAACTCACTAGACTCGCATAGTAATGCCCCTCAAAATATGACAATCGAAAACGTCCCTGGACCAAATCACCCCTTCTTGGGACAAGGGAGCAAAATCACCCTTGATGGAGAAGCACTGCTCTTTATAAGACCTTGAAAGTCTTGATGGGGGAGGGGGCATTTCCAGGTTTATGTGGAAAGTTTGCTTTAATCAGAGGAAATGGTATCTTGGAGCCAATATCAACCAACATGGATTGCATTTTAAAAAAATAAAAAACTATGGATTTCCATGGTGAGTGGATCATAGTTTGAGCAACTTTTATCCAGATCTTTGAGGGCTGGAAACTTGTTGCTGACATCATTAGTGATTCTCCACGTCTTTTGATCGATGAGTTCCAGAGACCACACACAGTCATCAACTGCTTCAGTAAAAGTTAAGTATGGGAGGGGAGGAGGAAGCTCTTTTCTCCTCATGTCTCTCTTGGATTAGGAATGAAATTTGGGATCTCCAGAAATGGGAGGTGGCCACTTCTTATTGTGGGCATGGTGTTACCCCAGCCCTGCATCATGCTTATTCTCTGGTTCCCTTGCCCACTAAATTTGGCAACCTATTCTACTTCTCCATCTTGGTTGCGCCTACATTACTCTATCACAGTGTTCTGTCAGTTTTCCTGTAAACATTTTAGAGGTATTTTTTGTCACTTTCCAAAGGCTGCCTCACTACTTGGGCATAGACTGGAGAGGGTTTTATTCCATTTAGCTGACTCCCCTTCAGTCACAGGTGCACACTGTTAGGTTTCAACTATTTCTTGAACATGTTCTGCTCTTTATGACTTCATACTCTTGTCTCAAGTTGCTCTTCCCCACAGAAAGCCTTTCATCGCTGTATCTTCAGGTTTTAATTGCATCTAGCCTATACTACTTCTAAATATCAGTTCAAGGATACTATTTCTCATGGTAAAATACATCTTGAAGCCATAGAATCTTATCTGTCCCCTTTACATAACCTTTGTTGTTTTCTCTTTAGATATCTGCACACATGGTACAGTATCTTTACTCCTAGACTCAGTCTTTTTTTTTTTTTTTTTTTTTTGCGGTACTGGGGATTGAACTCAGGACCCTGCGCTTGCTAGGCAGGGACTTATTCCACTGCTATATCCCCAGCCCCCTGGACTCACTCTTGAAAATGGGAACTATATCTTAACATAATTGGTGTGTGTGTATAACCATTAAGTAGTGAGTTGATTGTAATTTTTCCTGAAAAGTATTTGAGGTGGCTGTAAAGGACATACAAAATCATGGCTAATGACTTACATTAGAAGAAAGTGAAAAAATGAACAATAAAGATATAAAATAGAAATGTGAGAATAATAGCTTCTCAATAAATGCTTGCTGAAAAATAAGATGCGTTTCCTGCACATGATAACTACTCTTTCACTGGGTACAATTTTAGATGCACATGGTTGCTGCCTCCTTGCAATTCTTCCCCCAGGGGTGCTATGCGTGCCTCAGCCTTGTCTTAATTCCCTGCTTTCTCCCTTCCCTGAATCTGAAATGACTTATTATGTGGTCCAATAGAAGCCACCATCTTTCGCTCAGAGTTTGGGAGTTGAAACAAGAGGTAGGGCCCCCGTGGATATTGAGCCACAGTCTGGTAAGTCCCCCCAGCCCCTTTGGGGAAAGAGCAAAATTTTTAGGACAAGAAACTGAGGCCCACCCGCACAAAAAAAAAAAAAAAAAAGAGACCAGAAACAGAATTTGGATGGCCTTGGGCCTCTGGTTCTTGCTTTAGAGATCTTCCTCCAGAGGTGCCCTTGTTACTTGCTTTCCAGAGCATGTGTTGTAGAACTTTTTTGATTCTTACTGGATTAAGTCCAAACTCTTTGAGTCTGGAAATCCAGTGTTTCCAGAACGTAGTCAGCCTTTTCTTGTTCATAAATTCTCAGCTGAGGGTTTTTCTTCTTCCAGCTGCCAGGCTCACTCTTTCCTCTACGCTTTTCCTAAAGTTATTTTCTTACCTTGAATGACCTTTTGCTTTTTCTCTCTGTAATACTAATTCCAGCTTTCTTCACGGTCTAGTTCAAAATCTGTCCTCTCCATTAAAACCCTACTTGATTTATCTTCTCCTCTCTGAACTACTATAGTCCACATAACCCCAGCTTTTACCACACCATCTAAAATATATTTATCTTTTGCCTTTGTTTGTTTTCTTTGTGCTTTTTGTGTGTGAGAAAAAAATTAGTTTATTTACTTACAAACTTAACTACCATTAAGAAATCATGTCTTTTCCTTTGTTTAATAACATCTTAATTTGCTTGGTTATGATGGTTTGGGATAAGCACTGGTGGAGAAATGAAGTGATCTACATGTGAAAAGAAAAGGAGCTTATGAAACTCTTGAAAATAATCTGGAAAAGGAGAAATGAGGGACAGAGAAGGGAGACTGAGAAAAGTAAGGAGAAGTTGTGATCACTTTTTGTGTTCTCAATGTCTCAGGAAATTAAAACAAACTCATAAAATGCTTGGCAAGCATGCGCATCTCATGGAAACTGATGAAGGCATAGTGCTCTGCGAGTAGATTGTCAAGGGGAAAGACAGAGGCAATGCACACGGACACAGGTGCTGCAGACAGAGTGACTGCAAGAGATACAAGTCCTTGTGGATTTACAGAAAGCATGAGAAAGATTTTGAGATTTAGCCATGTTCAGATTTGGGGGCTCAAGCCAAAGGGCAAGAGGTCTAAGTGAACATCTGGGTCACAAGCATTTACTAGTTAACATGAAACACATCAGTCTTGCTTTCCCAAGTTGATTCTGAATTCCCTGAAGCAGGGACCATGCTGTTTTAGCCTTGGACCAATCAGTCTCTTAGGCTCAACAGTATCCCTTCCATTCCTTACCTCTTCACTTCCCCGTGCCTGCTCCACATCAATGCTGGGTAATACCGCTTATGATTGATTTTCCTTTTATCCAGCCAGTTGCCAGGCCATGAAAGAAGAAGGAGAAAGAGGAGACGGAAAGAAGAGACATTTCAACTCCTCTGTAGACATTTAAACTCCTTTGCTGTTCATCAGAATTCTTCCATTATCTGGTTCATTTGGTTTATTCACCCTCATCTCTTTTTACCCAACATGGTTCTCTTTTCCAGGGAGGTTGAGTCCCTCTCTGTTGGAGTAGAAGCAGAATTTCATCTCAATGTCTTTTCCGATGCTGTTCCTACCTAAAACACCAAATCCTGCCTGTCATCGAACTCCAGCATAAAGTAGTATCCCCCAGGGAAACCTACTGTGACTCTCAGTCTCCATTTTTCCACAGAACTTTAGTTGCACTTGTACTTTGTACTCTGGGACAGGACCTTGATTATTGCTCTCTTGGTGGTGTGACAATGGCTAATCTCATAAGCAGCTTGAGCACCGTAAGAGTGATTTATAATTTTTATATGTTTAATAAGTTCCTTCATGAACTTGATTCACTAAGGTCAGGGTCTTTGTTCTGCTTCTTACTCTTCCTCCAGTGCCAGAACATTGCCTAGAAAATCATGGGCACTCAGTGAATATTTATTGAGTGAATGAATCAGACTGCCAACTTTCATTACTCCCAGTAGTGAAGGACAATCTTTTTTTTCTTTGTTTTTACCATATAATGTTTAAGGCCTTTTCATAACTCTTTTGAATGTAATCACTGTACTTCCTTTGTCGAATATCTCAACCATTTTGTTCATTTCAAATGCTACTACTTTGCTCTGCCAGTAGGACATCAGTCATTCTTAAAGTACCATTCTTATTCCAAATCACATTCATGCCAGATTAAACCTGTTTATATTGAAAGAAAACTGGAACAATACCTATGCATAACCTGCTCCTTCCAGTCCAGTGTTCCCTTGGGTATCATCACACTGGAAACTGAGACGTGGGCATGTATGTGGTTAAAGAGAATCTGTCTGGAGACACGCCGTTTTCCTGTAATAAGGATACCAATTATCTTCAAATTAATATGTAAGAGTCTGATGCAAGTTTAATCAAAATTCCAATTGGGTGAGAATTTTATTTGGTGTCAGTTAACAGGTCCATTCTAAAATTTACTTGGAACAAAAAAACGGTTGAAAATACTAAAGGTAATTTTAGAGACGAATAAAGAAAGGATTTGGTTTTTCAGATGTCTAGACTTACAAAGCCATATGGTAGTGCAAGAGTGGACAAACAGACTAATTAAATAGAAAAGAGGGTCATGTGCACATTTATGTTTCTATAGAAATGACATCATAAATTTATGTGGGATATCAAGATAGAAAAAGTTGGAACAACCGGCTGCCATATGAAAAAAAGTATAGTCATTCTATCTGTGATGGCAAATCTTTCAGAACTTTAAATGTTAGCAAATAGCCCACACATGCCATAAGTTCACCGCTACTGCACTATATCATACACAAAAATAAAATAAATTCCAGGTAAATAAATAACTCAAAAGTAAAAAGCAACAACTGTAATTCCTTCAAGGAAAATATGGATTATTTTCAAGACTTGAAATCTTTTTCTAAACAACACAGAAAATGTGCAATCCAGAAAAGAAAAAGATGGATAAATTTGACTGTATTAAAATTTAACACTTATTTGTAAAAGAGACATCATAAAGTTAAAAGACAAGTCACTGATCAGGAGAAGCTATTCCAACTATCTTAGATATATGTATCAGACAAAGAATGATATCAGGAATATACATTTAAAACTCAGGGGAAAGATCATGAATTTAATAGAAAACCAAGGAAGGGTATATAAATAGATAACTGCTAGAAAAATATAAGGGGTGATTTATATTCAATTCTACTAATATTCAGGAAGCTACAATATCTAATAAAATTGAGAATGCACATACTCTGTTTTATTGACATTCATATACTATATATAATGTATGTATGTATTATACAGCATAGATCTACATCAAAGGGGCTCCCACATATGAACAAGTAACATATACAAAGAATCTCTATAAAATGATATCTGTAAAAGATTGAGACAGATCCAAATTCTCATTAACAGGAGCATAGGTAAATGATGTATTTTCTAAAAATCAGCTAACATAAACTAATTAGAGTTACATGAATCAATATAAATAAACCTTGAACATCACCTGAAGGAAACTGGAATTTTATAGTGTAGTGTTTTCATACTATTCAAAGACAAGCAGGCTGTGAGATGGAGATTACCAAGTGAGGGGATCTTTAGTGCTTTGGGAACAACACTTTGGGGGAGGGAAGAGATGGGAAAGGGGGTGAGGTGGAGAGAGATTTTGCAGCATGATGCAATTTTAAGAAGGAGTTGCTCAGTCGACCCCTTGAATATTAGGATTTCTCATCAGAATTGTCCTGAGTTGGGGTGAGGATCTTGGCCTTTTTACCTGTAATGATGGGTCAACAGATAATGGGACAGCTCTCCTCAGTTTCTGTCTAGACATCTAGAATATTCATGCCAATATTCTGTTATTCTTCTCTTGGAAATCTAATCCTTTAAATTAGATATGGCCTCATAACTTGCTTTGGTCAACGGAAACTAAGCAGAAATGGTAGAAGATTTTAATAGTCCAAATGTACCTCTACAAATTCCCTTCCTACTGCTGCGGTGACCTGTGACATCCTAGTGGTCGGGGCTCTTCCAGCTGTTATCTCTGAATGCAGAAAAATGTGGATCAGTGCACTCACTCAGCCTGCGATCACCAGGAGGCAGGAACAGAAAGTAAACAGTGGTGCTATTGGTCATTGCAGCCTAAACTTGGGTGTTGTGATGGGTACCACCTTCTCATTCCGAACATCACTTTTACCATATTTTATCTTTCTTCTTACCTCTTGACTGATGTATTTAGTTACTATTCATTCTTGCCTTGTTAAAAAATGGAATTTCACATTTTTCTACAGAACACTAGTCATTTAGCTGGCAGTGGTGGTCATTGAGCTGTGCTCCTACCACTTTGGGAAACTGAGACAGGAGGATCACGAGTTGAGCCCAGTCTGTGCAACTTAGTGACTCAGTGTGAGACTCTTTTAAAAAAATGAAAAAGGGCTGGGGATGTAGCTCAGTGTGAAGGCTCTGGGTTCAAACTCTAGTACTGGAAAGAAAGGAAAAGAACACCAGTCATTTGAGCTGCCTCCAAAGTCATGGTTTTTATAGTCACCTAGGTAGGAAGCCATGTGCATTATCACTCTCTCAGGGATTCATAATTGCTCATTAGCATATTAAATTTCCTAAGCAATCTTTCCATAAAAATCCTGTTTTAATTAATTTTAACCTTCCATTTCACAAACTCATTGGGTTATGGAACCCTAAAAATAACATATGATGGAGGAACACATTTTTGGAAACTATGCCCTAAGCAAGTTTCCTCTTTCCATTGTAAATTAGACATATTCAGCAGGTCTGCCTGGTAGAGAAGAGAATGGAACTGGGGCTTATTTACAATGGGTTCAAGAACTGAGTGCTTTTCTACAAGTATAACAGTTCACTGGAATTGTCTTGTAAAAGCTAACTATTCCATTGGATTCAAAATGAACACTCATGTCGGATACGCAGAATAGAAAACACTAATATGTACCGGGTATGGGTTGTTTAATCACCTTAGGGTGGCAATTTGTTTGCAAAGAAAATATCCAGACACATAAAAAGCAAAAGAATAAATGTGCACAGTACCCATCTCCTATATCCAAATGGGTGAGTATAGAAAGAACCTTGATCACACAGTGAGTCAAGGTTTGAAATACTAACTATATTCCACATATTGGATCCCAGAATCAAGGATTCATTGATTTTCAGAACACTCATTCTTTGATGTTTTTCTGAATCTTTAAGTGTGGTGTACAAGAATTTAAATCATAAGCACAAATAATTAGAGTGATTTTTCCACAGTATATTTCCACTATGGCGTCAGAAAACAAAAGCAAACTTGCCAGTCAGGCAAAGTCCAAAAAATGCCTGCCTGTCTTATTGTAGGACATAATAGCAGGGCTTGCTGGTTGAGAAAATGTTCCGCTCAGAAGGAGGGGATAGGGTAGATGGTTGCCTGAGCTTTTGTATTTTTTTCTTGCAGAATTTAGATAAGAGTTAAGAAATTACTTCTTTTGAATGAAAACTCCATATTTTAATGAATTAAAGTGGTTGACAACCTGGGATGAGTGAAGCAGAGCATCGCATAATCTCTAATCTCTTCTTTTTCTGTCTTCTGAATGAAGAAAAAATTATTTTAGTTGACGGGAAGAAAAAGAGGAAAACTTGAAGCAAAACACAAAACTACTAAGGCCTTGCATCTGCCTATACTCTTAAGAGTTAGAGTTAGGAATGGAATTCATGGTGAATGTATTAGAGACTCAAAATCCAGATATTTTGGGAGTAGATGGCTCAGCAAAAGCACAAATTACTTTTAGACCCAATCTATTATTTATTATTTCAGTTTATAAAAAATGCACCCAATGCATCTTTGGAATGAAGAGTTCAAAGTCATTGTGATTGTTTAGTTGGCTTAATTCTGGCGTATAGAAATCTGCATATGTTATGTTGACTTAAAGCTGTATTCTCTGAGATTGTTGTGTCACAGAAACAAGAAGTTGATTTTAAAGAACAAAAGATGTAGTGTGATCACAAATGTATTAATTACTTTTAAATTACATAGCAAAGGATATCCTATAATAAGAAATTTTAATTAAATTATGACAGCCAGCTGCTGAGAATTGGAGGCATTATTTTTATAACTGTTGTTAATCACTCCTATTGCTTTGCGGTCAGTATAAAAAAATCCTGCTACAGAGTTCAAAGTGTGAGCTCTATTATTTTAAATTGAAATAGTTTCTTAGTTGGGTAATTTACATTTGTGTTAGTTACCATTTCTAAGGTTTGATTGCTCTTCTCTCCCATATTTCCTTGCCTGCCGCCCTCTACTTCTATTTTTTTTTTGGCGGTACTGGGGATCAAACTCAGGACCCTATGCTTG
Source organism: Dinomys branickii (assembly GCA_004027595.1). Classification (NCBI taxonomy): domain Eukaryota; kingdom Metazoa; phylum Chordata; class Mammalia; order Rodentia; family Dinomyidae; genus Dinomys; species Dinomys branickii. The sequence continues at coordinate 110,737 of PVLD010001025.1, read as the reverse complement.
CTAGGCAGGCACTTACTCCACTGAGCTATATCCCCAGCCCTGCGCTCTACTTCTAAAAGTTTTTGATCTACTAGACAGGCCCATGTTTCCAATTTGCAAAAAGATAAAGTAGTTATGCTGAGCTCCAGTTCCTATGTCATTTTAGTTTGAGAAGACAATTCTTAGAAAGTTCTAATTTTGATTATAAGTTTCGTCTTCCAAAAATAATTTATAATGATGAATAATAGTTTCATATATAAAATTAATTATAAGTGCTATACTTAATTGAAATGTATTACTTTGAAATTAATCTCAAAAAAAAAAAGAAATTAATCTCAAATACAGAAAATGAAACTGTCTTTTAAAAGCTGAATTGTGGATACATGCATAAATATTCAAATCTTGAATTTGGCTTTTGTTTTCTGCTTGACTTTTCTTTGTTCCTTGCGCAACATATCTGGTGGGGTGTAGCTATTTTCAAATAACTTAAAAGTAATCAAGTGTAGGTATGTAATAAATACAGTTTGATGTTCTTTTTATTCAAAGTGAAAGAGTTTTAACACATTCATAAGCTCACAAATCAGCAGCCAGTTTGGCAAACTCCTTACATTAAATTAGATGGCATCTAATTATTAAGACTAGATAAATGAGTGATCTTCTAATTAAAGCCCCAGTTAAACAGTTTCTCACCATTCATGAGTTATAATTCAGTGTCCATCAAAAAAGTCAAATACATGTCCTCATCTCTTCACATCTGAACATTTAGGAAAGAAATCTGTGGAACTCAGAATCATTAGATCTAAATTTGAAAGTAATAAAAAACAAATGTATGAAACAACCCAACAAAGAAACTAAAAACTCCATAGAATAATACTTTGAAAATGATAAGCATATAAGACAAGCCACTTAGCAAAGTATGTTTCATATTGCTGCACAAAAGTGAAAGCAACAGCATTTTTCAGATAGTGGGTAAACAGATATTTTCGGTGTTGAATTACCAGTTCAACACTGCTGCAAGGCAAAATAGGATTAATAAAGCAGTACCATATAGAAATAGCTTCTCAGAAATTGATTTCAAGTTTTATCTTGTTCATCATATCAATGTGAATGGAAATAATTCAAAAACAAGCTACTTATCATGCTGCACTTAATGAAATGCTGGTTTTAAACAGTATTTAGGACAAATTACAAAATGAAGAGCCAGGGATCTCATTATTGAGTAAAATGAAGTGTTTTTGTTAATATATAACTTTTATTAGTACATATTTGCAGGATATAATGTTTATACCTTTTGAAGTCAGTTGGTACATGTACATAATACATATTAACTCCTTTTAAAATCTCTTTTCCCTCTCCTTCTTTCATCTCTTAATTCCCTTTCCCTTTGAGAAAGATCTATCTCCCTACTTTCAGTTATGTTTTACTTTGCTGTTTATTTATAACTTGAGTTTCCCATATAAGAGAAACCATGTGATATTTAAGCTTGTGTGTTCGATTTGTTTCACTTCACATTATGGTCGCAAGGTGAATCCACTCTCCTATGTAGCGTGCCTGAGTTCCGGATTTCATCTTTAATATTTCTAGGTTGGCACAGTCCACATCAAATGACATCAGCTATAGGAATGATTCCATGAGGGAATCCTTGCCTAGTTCTTTTCAGAAAGTCCTTGTGTGTGCCTATGACTTCAAGAATTTTATTTATTTTATATTCCAGCAGTTTGCTTTATATTTAGTTCTTTGATCCATTTTTATTTTAGTTTAGAACACAGTGAGAGATATGAGCTTTGTTTAGATCTTCTGCATGTGGAAAGCCAACTTTCCTAAAACTGTTAAAGAGGCTGTCTTTCCTTCAGTGTATGTTTTTGGTCTCTTTGTCAAAGATCAAATATTTGAACGATCTTGATGCTGTTTCTTCATTATCTATTCTGCTCTGTTGATTGTTATGTTTTTGTGCCAGTAACATGCTGTTTTTATCACTATATGTTTATAATATTATTTTAAACGTGAGATTGTGATGCCTACCACCTTGCTCTTGCTACCCAGGGTCCCTCCACTGTTCACAGTCTCTTCTCGTTCAGTCTGTGCTTTAAGGTTTCTCACTCTAATTCTGTGAAGAATTCTTTTGGGATCTTAATTAGGATTGGGTAAAATCTGTATATCTATTTTGGAAGTATGGCCATTTTGACTATATTCTGCCTGTCCAGGAACATGGCATAACTTTCTGTTTCTGATGCCCTCCTTGATTTCCTTTTATAGAGCAATGTAGTTTTCACTGTAGAGTTCTTTCACTTTGTTGCCTAGGTTAATTCCTAGGTATTTAATTTTTATCAGTGAGTGTGTTTTTGTTTTCCTATTTTTCAGTGAGTTCACTATTGGTGTACAGGAACACTACTGATTTTTGTGTGTTTATTTTTGTATAATATTACATTGCTGAATTTGGCTATTAGTACTAGGAATCTTTTGGTGAATTTTTATGAGTCTTTGTGGAGAGGACTGGAGCATCTGCAAATAATGGTAACTTACTTCTTCCTTTCCTATATAGATCCATTTTATTTTTCTTGCCTAATTACTCTTGTTAATATTTTGAGTGCTATATTGAATAGGAGTGGTAACAGTGGACATCCTTTTCTTATTTCTAATTTTAGAAAGAAAGTGGTTCAGTTTTCCCCCATGTAATATGATGCTGTCAGTAGGTTTATAATTAATAGCTTTTGTCAGACTGAGGTAGTCCTTCTGTATCTATTTTCTTTATTTTTTTTTTCATGAAAGGATGTTGCTTTTGCCAAAGGTTTTTTTTTTTTTTTTTTTTTTTTTTTTTTTTTTTTTTTTTTTTTTTTTTTTTTTTTTTTTTTTTTTTTTTTTTTTTTTTTTTTTTTCTGGTTCTTTTGAGATGATCATGTTATTTTTGTCCTTGTTTGAGGAGTAAAAGGAAATTAATAGTGTTACAAAACAGTCACAGGAAAGAATGGAAAAGAAAAACACAGGAAATTAAAGATAAAAAGGTAAGAAAAAAGATGGAAGGGGAAAAGAGAAAAAAAGAGAAGGGAAACTAAAAAGGGAAGATGACAAAAGGGAAGAATCCACAAGTCCCACTTTCGAATGATAAAAGAACGAAAAAAGCAATTAAAAATAGAAACAGGAAAAACAAAGATTTAGTAAAAGAAAAATCAACTCCTCTGTGTTTCTGAACGAGTCATTTCTTTCTGGGATCTACAGTCTTGGAATGTAGCCAGTCACAATTTTCCCCACATAGCTCTAGGGCCTATGTTTGAGACACCCCCCACCTCTGCACCAGGGGCCACTCTGTCCATTCTCCTCAGACTGTGGTAACCATCCAAGCCAAGCTGTGTCCAGCAATCAGCTCTCTATTTTCTCTGGATGTGAGCCATGGACTGAGGTTTAAGTGGACTGCTGTACTTAATGACAGTTGTGGGGTCCATTTGTTCTGCCTCAACTTATGCCCTTAGGAAATCTATGTGAGGCACACATTCTCAACGGCAGGCTCCTGTAGTGGTCTATCTCCCAGTCACTTTGGGAATGTAGCACTTGATCCCCTGAAGCTGCTGGCCAGTTCTATACTTTCTCCTTGGGTCTGCTCACCCTGGGGCATACTTTCTAACCCTGAGCATTATCCTCTTCCAGGATCAGGTTAGTGAGTACAAGCTTCTGCTGCACCTTGCCAAGGGCAGCAAAATGTAGAGCTGGCTTGGCGTTAGCAGGTGATCATACCATGGTATATAGGGTGGCAGCCTGCTTATTTTTTTTAATTGTTTCAGAATGTATTTTTAACTTCTAGTTAATAAAGGTGATCAATCTTCCTTCTAGGAAGAAACTATATTCTATAAGGCTCTCCACTTAAATATACCTAGATTCAAATTCATATCATATCAAGCACTGATGCTATTTCTTTCTGCATTGGCTTCAGGAAACCATAAAGTAACCCCAAAGTCACTGTGGAAATCCCAATTGCCCAAAGTATAGGGAATGGGGATCTGAAGGACTGTATATATTTTCACGAGATTTCATCTCTGTATTGTATTTTAAAGACAGAATTTAATGGAGTGGAGAATTTACTTAGTCTCATTCTACTGATTAATTAAGATAATCTAGAAGTGGTAGTGTTGTACATTTACTGAATTAATTAACTAAACACACACCTTTTCAGGGAAGCTAAGCACAATATGAGACACATACAATAGCCATGATTGTTCATATTTCCTTGTGTCTATGGTCTTTGGGATGAGATTCTTTCAGATCTATTCTCCGAGTCTACCTCCATACTCCTTCAATTGGGGGGGTCACCCTGTGATTTGTTTTGATTAATAGAACACAGCAGAAGTGATTATGTGCCAGCACCCAGACTTGGGTTTAGGATGCTTTTCAGGCATCTTTTTCTTCAGACTCATTACTTAGTCACACAAACAAGCACTGGCTGTGGAGCTGGGGGATGAGACCACCAAGGTCAGAACCAGTTTAGTCTCCTCGGTATACTACCTAGAAGTGCCCTGGCTAAGATCAACAGATCTGACCTACAGCTGATTTGTATCTGACAGAGACACATGAAGAATCCCATCTCAGAACAGAAAAACTGCCCAGCTGAGCTTAGCCTACATTGCCATGAACTAAAGAAATTGCTAATTGATATATTACCTAGTGAACTGATAATATTATATTGTATGGAACCACAAAAGAACTTGAATAGACAAAAGATCATGAGCAAAAGAAACACAGATGGAAGAATCATACTACTGGATTTCAAAATATATTATAAATCTATACTAATCAAAACAGCAGTGTACTGGCATAATAAAACGGAGATATAAACAAATGTAGCAGAACAGAGACCGGAAATAAACACGTACATTTATTATGAACTGATTAATAGTGAACATGCTGCACTGGTTAGGGTTCTCTAGAGGAACAGAATCAATAGGAAAATATATACATATATTTTAGGGGGATATATAAATTAGCTTACAAGATCAGAGGCTGGATAATTCACAATGGCCATCTACCTGCTGGAGATCCAGTAGATTTAGTAGGTACTCAGTTCAAGAAAACAAGAGGGAGCAAGGATGAAGTGCAAGTCCAAGGCTGAAGGTCATTCGGGAGTCACTTGTGCTGGTGTTGGTCCATATCTAAAGGCTGAACAACCTGGTATCTGATGTCAGCTTTCAGGGGTGCCTGCAGAATGAGCAGAAGCATCTGTAAACCAGCCCCTCATCTTCTCTTCCTCAGTCTACCAATCATAGGTGACACCCCGTAAAACCAGAGGTTCGTGCTGAGAAACAGAAGGTGATGTGTAGCAGGAATAGGAACCACGGACATTTGGGCCCCTTCTTCATGTACTTAGGCAACTTATTTATGCCTTCAGGACCTGCTTGGAACTGATCACATATATACCATTTCCACTTGATGATGGAGTGTTGCTGTGCACATCTGACTTTATAGCTTAGTGGGTCAGATAACACTCAGTTTATGATGGGCAATTCAGGTTGTATGGTAACTTGGTGTCCCTTGGTCATGTGATAATTTACTATTAAGGCCCAGTAGCAAGACAAAAGCTGTCAATTAAACCCTGCCCCTGGAAAAAAAAGTAGAGATGTGATGTCCACCTATCCCGAATCATCCATCTTACGGTATTATAGTTTTATTAGGCTATCCATGCCCAAATTCATCATGAGCCACAGAATCGATAAATTATTGAATTGTAGAGTAGAAATGAACTTCAAAGACAACAGTGTGGAGTGAAAAAGATGAACTGTATTTTATTCCTAGTTGTGCCCCATGTATCACCTTTGCTTAATAGCTTTTCATCAGTAAAATGAAAGTTTTGGTACAAGGAACTTTGTGTTGGAAGGCATTTAGAAAAATGAATTCTTGTATTCTAAAGGATGGTGAGAAAATGCTGACTTCCAGAGGACAACAGGGAAGGTTTTGGAGCAGCCAAGTGGAGGACGAAGGAAAGAGGTAATGTCATTTAGACAAAAGAAGCCTAATGGGAAGAATTAGGGCAATTTATTTTTAATTGCTGTTGAGTTCCCCAGAAAACCTTGCCCATGTTTCTGGACTTAGCATGTGGGGCAGGTTGGGAAGAGCTAAAAGTCAGATTGAGGAAGTAACTACTAACATCTAGTGATAGACAACTACTAACATAAACCAGAAGTGAGAAACAAAACTGCCCCCAAACCCTAGTCATGTGTAGGTTACATAAGCCTTCTTCTATTCTCAAAAGCTCTGGCTGCAAAAGCTGTCTCTGCTTCACAGCACTTATCCTAAATAATAACTTGCTTTAATCTAAATTCTCTAACTTAGAATTTTTGACGAGCCATTTGGAACCTGACTGATGTATATCTCTGTGCTATATATAAAGAAAGGATTTGTCAAAAAAAATGGCACAAACAAGATCATAAAAATGACACTCACCATGTTTGAAAGAGCAGCTTTCAAGCTCCTTAAATATTTTAAGAAGATGATTTAATCAATTGTCCTCCATAAAACACATTGAGGTCATGATCAACCTTCTAAAAGGATGTGTCTATATGTGCTCTCTAATCTTGCAGAAATATAATTGGAAGACATTTCCTTTTTAATGTGTGAATTATATCAAGAGTTAAGGAAATTGGCTAATAATATGGCAGGCTGATTAGATGAATTAGTAAATTAACCCAAGCTGTTACTGTACATATGTAAGTCCTCTGGGATGGGAATTTTTAATTGATTCCTCGAGGGCGTTAAAGTATCAAGATGGCTGTTTGACTGTTCACGTAAATGAAAGGAAAATCTAACATTGAAAATGCAAGTAGCTAACCTCCAGTCTGGTAGTAATGGACTTTGTACAAACACCACATCTACTGGACAGCAAAGTTCTAGTTGACATTCAAGTCTGGTCAGTTTCATTTACTCTCTTTCTGTCCATTCCCCCACTCCCTGCACACCTCCAATTCCATCCATCATAATGGCTGACCCCTCTTGTCAGCCATGACTGCTGTGCACATACTAGTCTCTTCCAGATAGATTACCTTCGTCTTTCACCTCTGTCCTCTCTTAGTGGTTTGTGTATCATTTTGATGTTCATGTCTTCTTTTTCCCTATAAAGCACTAAATGCATTGGGGCTTAGTATATGGTCATGTAATAGAAAGGGAATGGGATTTGAGCACCTGAGCTGGGTTTGAATCCTAACTATGCTGCTTAATACCTGTGTAATTTAAAGAAAGATACCCAGAGTCCCTGTGTCCTTATTTTCCAGCTGAAGAAAATAATACCTTGCATGGTTGCTCTGGGAATTCAAGAGGATACAGCCAAAGCTCTTGGGATTCAGCATGCCATAAGTATCTAAATGTTTTTCTCTTCATTTTTCTTTTACTGAAACCTAGCTTTACTACCAGGGCATTAAAGTACTGTTCTGGGTGTTGCTCCCACAGTCTGACTTCTTTTAGAGTACTCAGCCTCATCCCAGTTCCCTGCCTCTTCTTTGAGACAGTTTTATGTAACTTTCATTTTACAGTATCTCCTCCTTTGGAGGACCCTTACTTTTAGCAAAAATACTTGTACAATTAGTCTTTTCTTTGAAGCTCATAAGAATTCTGAGTGGTAGGGAAGGGCCGATAGATAGTATTGTCTCAATGATGTATTTTGGCTTTTGTTATTATTAACTCTGGGGCATCTCTTAGTCCTTAAGGATTGTGGAGCATAGCTCACACTTTGTAGCTTTGCTCCAGCCTTTGTTGTCATTTTAAGTGAGCTCGAGTTATATGCTGATGAGCCATCTAATGGCCTGTCTGCACGCTAACACCTGTTTCCAATTCACTGTACTAATCCCATCTGCAGGAGCACATTTTGGGCCTCCGAATCACTTGGAACTACCCCCCCCCCAACATCTACATTTTGAAATGACACCGTGCCCACATCCTTGTTGTCTTTCTCTTCTCAAACTGCTTTGTTTCTACAAAACCCGTTCTTCTACTTTCCTAATCCTTCCTAGTCCTTCAGTCTATTAATAACCTCACACTTCCTTTACTCCCCAGCCAGCCTGCATTTCAAGTAGGTACTTTTTATTTAGCCATTCAGTTCATTCATTCCACATTCATTGAGTGCCTTTTATGTACAGAGCACTGTGGTAGGAGCTGTGATAGACGATGACCTTAGGCACGGCTCAGGGTGGACTGGCCTGTTTGTCCTTTTCAACATATTCTCATCAACACTTTTGAACTCCTCTTCCCCTTTTCTTTCCTTAATTCCCACCCAACCAAATGTCTGGCTTTTTGTTTCCCTGTTCTTCACCATGTAGTTCTACTCATTTGTAGCGAACATTCCTTCTCCTTGAAACACGCAATCTGAGCTTGTCCTTCACCGTGAGTCTGAAGGCTCATGTACCCAGGACAGCCATCTTTCATGCAGCCCCACTCCACAACTTTACTTTCTTCAAACCTGTGTGCTTTCTACATTAAACTGTATCAGGCTGACACAGAGATGAAAACGAAAGCTATCAGTTATGAACTCTCTCAGTATTCCCCACTGTTCATCTATGCTGCACCATTTTCCTCCTACTGAGGAAGCAAATAAGCAAGCAAAGAAACAATCACAACATCCAAATGAAAACCCCTAAATAAATGTTATGATCTGAATAGGTACCCTAAAGTTAATATTTTGAAACTGACTCTCCCTTGTGATAAGTGAGCCCTTTAAGAAGTGTTTAAGTCATGAGAACAAAGCCCTCACAGATGAAATTAGTGGCTTTGGAAAAGGACTCAAAAGAACTAGTTGGGCTTGTTTTTGACCTTCTTCCTTCTCTCATGTGAGGGCAGAGAAACAAGGTGCCGTTTTGGAGGCAAAGAACAGCCCTCAGCAGATGTCATCTTGGACTTCCTGGCTTCCAGAACTGTGATAAAGAAACATCTTCTATTTACAGATTACTCCATCTTAAGTATCTTGTTTCAGAAGCATCAACCAAGTAAGGTAATAAAACAAGACAGGACATTGTTTCCACAGTAGCTTCTTAAGTATTTTGGTCCCGTATCTTCAGACTTGCACCACCTTGATTTCTTAAATAATGTGCTCTTTCAACCCTTCTATTTCTTCTCCAGTAGATTCTTACCCTTACTTATGAACATCTTTTACAAAGCCTTTTCTTCATCCTGTCATCCATGTAAGTTTCCAAAAGAACTTCATTTAACCTTCAATAACCTTGAAGAAGATATTTTCATTCATCATCATCACTAACAAACCCCATCCTCACCCAGTATGTACTGTGGTGTCCTCCTCCAAAAGGAACACAATTGCCTGAGTACCTAATTGCCAATCCCCACTGGCCCTTTAGCCTCTCTGACTGAGAACTATTGGCAACCGTTTGATTTTTTTTTTCTCACTCCATCTACCATCTGGCCAGAAGTTGGTCAGTAGGAGCTCTGGTAAAAATTCTGAACTTTTGTCTTTTTAACTGGCCCTTTTTCCAGTCTTCATTCTTTAGCACCTGAGTTCTGCATTTACTTCATGTTTGACTTCTAGCCCCAGCTCTGACTCCCAGACAGCCCTTATCACTTCCATCTGATGATAGACTTACGTTCTCTGGCAAATCTTTGGGACACACCCTCAGTGTTGGACACAGTTCCTGGCTCAGAAACCCTACTCTGTGACTGCTGAGTATGTCTGCTTCCTGGCTGCATCTGGTCTGACCTCCTCTGTGAGGCTGGGTGTCTGAAATTCTCTCTTCCTTTGGTTTTCATGGTACTTTCCTCTCCTAATGCTTTTTATACTCCTCTAACCATTCTTTCAAGTATCCTGTGAAATCTCTCCTTTCTTCCCTTCTCCCTCTATACCCTTTTCTTGGCAGATCGCATCCACTCCACTGGCTTAAACACTTACTCTATGTTGCCAACTCCCAAATTTATAATTCCAATTTTGAATGTTTTTCTAAGTTCTACATATGTAATGCAAACTGCCCACTGGATAGTTTCTCTAGTTTGGCCCTCACATTTAACATACTTAAAAGCAAATTTGTCATCTTTTTCTTCTAACTGGTGTCTTCACTTGTGTGCCCTACCTCTTTTAATGTTACTTATAACTCCTTAAACTTAACAACTACTTAAACCTTCTATGGCCTTGGAATGGCCTCACATCTGTTTTTGTCTCAATTTCTTTTGAGTTTAGATCAGCTATGTGTCCACTGAACTTTTCCAAAAGTCCAGTTATTGGTCTTCTCTAATATTTGCTTCCCCTATCAAGTTATTTTCCACATGGCACTAGGGTTCACCTTCTAAAGGATAAACTTGTTTATGTCACTCTTCAGCTTTAAAACCTTGCTTGGATTCCAGTGTCTATAAGGCAAAGTCTAAATTCTTTAGTTTGGTACACAAGGCTCTTCATAATTTGACTGCACTTCAAGTTATATCTTAAGACTCAAGCCTGGCTTGTATTTTACTGTGTGCGCTGACTCCATTAGACATCTTGTTTCTGGAACTTTATGGGTAAGCATTTCCCACCTAAAGATTTCTATGTGCTACTTTACCTATCTAAAGCAAATTTGCTCTCTTTCCTTCCAGTTTGAATCTAAGTCAGTGTCTGTGTGTAATACGACAACTTTGTCCAAAGTCTTCCCTAAGACTTTCAGCTGGGTTTCCATAGCATTTAAATGTTTCTTTCCCAAATATTACTCAGGGATACAGGCTCTTTCTATTTTATGGCTTTGCCATCTCCTGGAGCTCAGCGTGTTTCGTTAGATCTTTTTCATCAGGTGGGAAGACAAAGGCGATAAACGAACGATCACAAGGGGAATGGTGTCATGGCACATGTCACTGCTGCTGGACACCTGGGGGTCAAACCCAGCCACAAGGCTACAGATAATGGCAAAAGCAGCAGAACACAGGAGCTGAGCAGTTATCAGTAACAAAAAGAAAATGGTTCAATGAATAACTAATGTGAATGTCTTCCATACTGACATGTGGGAGATGATCCGTCTATACCAGTGACGGTGAACCTATGACAGGACTGCTGCAGTGGGCTGTTTGTTATCATTGAAAGTTCTAAAAGTTTTGCCATCGTTAGTCTATACATTTTGGTTCACCACCATTGGTCTACACACTTTTAAGGGGAATGAATGTGTTACAGAATAGGCATTAGCTGAAGTAGTTCTAGATCAGTGTTCTACCCTTGCAGATTTCTTAGTGGTTTCCAACATTGCAATGCAAGAAAAATAAACACCGTGCTTTTAGGTTTGTCTAGGAAATTGATCATACTGATTAATCAAGTACTTTTATTAATCACATTTGTCATATGTAACCCTTATGGATATTATAAATTTTTAGAAATCAGTCACTCTCTGAAGAGCACCAACAGTGTAAAAAAACCTCATTTAATGAATGTTTTTCACAGTGACTTTCTTTGTTGCTGCTATTGCTTTACCAGGGATTGAACCCAGGACGTGTACACTGGGCTACATCACAAACCTTTTTATGAATCATTTATTTTGAGACAGGGTCTCACTAAGTTGCTAAGCTGCCTAGGATAGGGTTGAGCTTGGGATCCATCTGCTCAATATACCAGAGTGCTGGGATTACGTGTGTGTGACACCATGGCTGGATCCTCACAGAGTTTTTACAGTCACTTGACATTACTTCATGACGTTGCCAGCCCCATTAATTTCAGCATCTACCCAGCTCTCGTTTGCTGAGAATCAGGTGTGTGCAACTCTGCTGCGTAAAATAGAAAGAGCATCAAGTGTACTAAGCCCGGCTCTGCACTGGTTCCCGACTGAGAAGAACAAATATGACACTTTGGCTGTGATTCTTTTCATCTTTAAAATGAGCTTTTAACAGATAATATCTTATTCCTCTTGCAGTTTTAGCATTCACTTCTAGGCTCTGTTTAAAAGTGCTGGTTAATTGGGAATGAACTGGCTAAGAGGTGAATATGGTCGTCAATAAACAGTTTAGTATTTCCAAGTGAGTTAGTTTAAATTGTGCATTACATTAAAAGCATATTATTTAAAAGCCAAAGAAAAGGACTGCTTAAAATTTTGTGAGGTCTTTCTTGGCATACTTTTAATCAGATAGAAACACAGCAACTATTGGGCCTATTTCCCAAGACTGTTTACCTTTCCAGTGTTCATAGATATCATCTACCTGTCTTACTGCTAAATGGCCACCACTGAGAGTCTTCAATGACCTTTGTTATCATAAAGATTCTCTTATTATAGCATGAATAACTGTTTATTGACAAATAGTACTTGGAAATGGTTTACAAAGGGCTTGTTGAAGGATCATGGAAATAAGTCTGCAACGAAAGTGGTGGTCTCTGGGTGGTCCCCAGGAAAAAACAGTGAGGGGTGTTGACAAAGCTGGGGTCAGGTGGAGGTGACCCCTTACCGGATGGTCAGGAGGACCTGCACAACAACAGTAGGGGCGTTTACTTATATTCTTGCAAAGTTAGTATCATGAGAGGCAGTGTTGCTTAGTGACTAATGACTGAAATTGTCCAGGCAGGATGTTTTTGTCAAGACTGAGGTAGCTTGACTACTTGAGGCACTCTGGCTCTGTCCCACCCTCACACATATGACCAATTTCCAGCTCCAGCCACTCCCAGCACCCAAGGAAATATACATCAGTTCTGTGTGGTGCAGGTTGCTTAGATGTTTTCCTGGCAACCTATCCAATAGCAATAAATGTAGCTTGCCTTATTTTTCTTTTTCTTCAGGCAGCATTTGTGAAATTGCGAAAGAAAGTCCTTGGTCTCACACTTTTCCAGAAATTAATGTCCCTACAGTCAATAGCGTACATCAAATTAGCACAATTTCTTTGTGACGGTACTGAGAATATAGGGAGATGGGACAAACACCTGTGAACTGCCATGTATTAGATATTGATCAGTTCTTTAAGCCTGCTGTTTCTCACATGTTATTTATGAAATGGTAACAATGCAATAATGTGTTTATTGAGCATCCACTAAATGCGAGGTACTCCTGGACTATGGAGTACCATAATAACATAAATGTAAATAAAACTAGTAAGTCCCACCAAGGTCCTGCTTGGAGCTTACATCCAAATAGAGAAAGTAAAGAAAAACTACATTATTTTTTGAGGTGGTAAATGTGTTATGGAGAAGAGTGAAGTGTAAGAAGGGCTTATGGATGGGGATGGGAGCCAGGCACAATTTTATTTAGATACTCAAGGAAGACCGACTGCATCAGTAACTCTTCAGTCAGGGCTTAATGCAAGTAAGGGAGAAAGCTAAGAGTCATCTGAGGAAAGCATGTTGTAGGCAAAAGGGAGCGTGCATGGCAAAAGCCTTACAGAATGAGTTCATTTTTCTCCATTTACAGGGTTGCTGCGAGGATAAGATGGAGTAGTGTACTTGACCTGCATATTGTTAAATATTGATCTATTAAGTATTTAATTCATTTCCATTGCTTTTATAGTATGACTTGTATAGCTTAGTGTTCCAAAGTGAATTATTTTTGTTCCTCATTTAAAAAGATAAATTCTCTGACAGAGAACTTACAGGGCACGTGGGAACTGCTGTCATCCTGAGTTTCACTAGGACAAGCACACTTCATCTGCAGCTGTGAAGAATTTTTACACTATTGGAAGATGAGCGCTGTTCATTGCACCGCTGTGGCTGCCCCCATGTCCTGAACTGATTCAAAGTCATTCTGACTTTGAGGAAGAGCCGGAGTCACATGGTGGTAAGTAAGGTGGATGAGGACTCACCGTAATGTTTTTACAAACCTGCCTTTCTGTTGGGTGGCAAGTGGAGGTAGCATTCACTAATACTTTTTTTGCATTCACCCGTTTTTGACCACACTTTATGAAGACACATATGAAAGAAGACTGCCACAGCTGCTTCAGAATACGGCAACAATGACTAGAGGAGTGTATAAGAAGCCAGTGGTAGTTCTTAGGGAGATTAACGGCAGTGTGTCTTTTATTGTAATAAATATTTTTTTAAAAATGTAAATATTCATCATATTTTCTTATGAGACCAGGTAGAGAAAGACTATACGAGAAAACACCAGGAGGTCAGTGTAAAGCTGATTCAACAGTCTAGTGAATCACCTCTAAGGTTTGAAAATCCAACAATTTTTATGCCATGAGAGACAGATTTCTTAGTTCACTCCCCCAGCCACCACTGCCACATTGGAAAGCCTGGTGCTGGACCCAGGAGGACCCAGGAAGCTCACACACTGCCCCCAGCCAACACCAATGCCTGTCAGAGTCCCACACTGCCAGGAGGACCTGGGAAGCCTACACCCCTGTGCTAGGTGGTACCAGCTCCCACTGGAGCACTGTACAGGACTCAGGAACTGTATGCCCCACCCCTAGGTGACACTGCTGCTTGCTGGCCAATGCCAGTGTCAGGAGCACCCAGGAATCACACATCTGACCTCCAGGCCCTCAGTTCTCTGTAGTACAGGGCAACGGAGGTAACAAACAACACACTGACCTTACCAAAGAAGAGACCAATCCCTAGGAGGAGAGTTTTGCTTCAAGACTAGTCAAAGCCTTCCACAGATACTGGGTGAGAGACAGCCTTGGAAGACAGGCTCACAGTGGGTGAGAGATAAATAGGGATCTCCTGGGATCCCCTTGGAGGTCTGGGCTCAGACCACTAAGATCATGGGGACTATACCAGCTGTGGGAGGACCGGTCTGGTGGGAGCAATTATCAGAGCTGGAGGTCCTGAAAAAAGGCATATAGTCTAGTGATCTGTCTGAGCTCTGGCACTGTTGCCAACATCCAGTAAAAATCAGTGCTCTTAGTTATTATAGGTCAACATAAGGGGAGTCTAATTGGTTACACTAAGATCAAAGTTCTCTTCATTTTGTTGAAAGGCTGTTCATGAGTGGTCCTTAAGGTTTGTTGATATATAGTTGACATTCGATGCCATAGTCATTGCATTTGGTAGTACAGACAAGGTAACATAAGTAGTAACTATGCCAATACAGTACCTGGATTGCTTGGAGGGGGGGGCGGCTCATAATACTTTGACTTAATACTGTCCAAGGAATGCGGCAGTAGGCCAAAGAATTTGCAAACCCTAGCATAAAAAACAATTAAACAAGCAAGCAAACAGACAAACAAGATCATGAAAGGGCAAGGCAACTAAATGCCTCCAAAATTTCCTGTCTCAATTACTTTTCTCTTGTTACTGAGACAAAATACCTGACGCCTAAAATTAAGGAAGGAGACGTTTATTTAGTTCAGTTTGTGGAGGTTTCAGTCCATACTCGGCTGGGTCCAAGGCAGAATGGCACATGGTAGAGGGCAATAGTTCATAGAGACAGGAGGAGTGGGGTGGGGGTGGGGAGGCAAGCCTCTTTCCCTCCCTTATATTATATTAAAGCTACCCATCCCAAGGCAGGTGTAGCACTCACACCCAAAATTCCAGCACTGGAGCATGGATCAATCAGAAACTCTAGAAGCCCACTCCATGACTGCATGAGGCTTTTAGGGAGACATCCAGACACAAACCTGGCACCTCCCAACTCCCCCAGAATTGGTACAAAGAGGGCTGGGGATATAGCTCAGTGGAATAAGCGCCTGCCTAGCAAGCACAGGGTCCTGAGTTCGATCCCCAGTACCGCCAAAAAAAAAAAAAAAGAATTGGCACAAAGAGAATCAAAAATGAGGAAATCATAACACACAGTAGATAGGTCAGAAATGATACTAATGGAGGTAAAACAGTTCCAGGAAGAGCTTTGAAAATTTAGAGAAGTTGTAACTAATCACATAATGAATACAATGGATGTAATGAAATAAATGAGTCTAGAGAAGACACTAATAAATAGCTAGTAGAGCTAAACAAAGACGTGCAAAACATGAATGCTGAGCATTGGAAAGATAGGGGTCCATAAGAAAGTTCCAAACAGAAATCTAGGAGATTAAAAATATAATCGAAAGTATAGGCAGAAGAAGTCATCAGTATGAAGATAGAGTGTCACATCTAGAGGACAAGGCTGTGGTCAATGATTAATTAATGAGAGATACCTTTAAAACAACAAGGGAAAATTAAAAAGAGACTACTAGCTCCTAGAGACTCAAAAAGGAATAAGATAAGAGTAATTGGATTTGTTTATTTATTTTTGGTACCAGGAATTAAACTCAGGACCTTGCGCTTGCCAGGCAGGCACCATGCCACTGAGCTATAACTCCAGCAAGAGTAATTGGAATTAGAAAAAATCAGAATATAGCACAAAGGGCATAAAAACCCGTTTGTACAAGTAAGAACACAAAACTTCCCAGACATGGAAAAAGAATTTAACATACAGATAAGTGAATATAGAACACAGAATAGTCTTGATCAAAGGAAAAAAACTTCACACCACATAATAACTAAAATACTAGAACAGAATCTTAAAGGCTGGTAGAGAAACTCAATGAATGACTTATAAAGGAAAACCTGCTAGAGTTATACAGATGTATCAACACAAAGCTTAAGGACAAGGAGACCATGGAATAAAATGTTTTAAATTCTTTAAGAAAACAACTTCCAATCCAAATTATAAAATTCTGCAAAATTATATTTCAAAATTGATGGAGAAATAAAATAATTCCATGAAAAAAGAAACCTACAGAAATTTACAGTCACCAGACTAACACTCCAAAAATTCTCAAGGATATCCTATAAGGAGATGTTGAAGGTAACAATGGCAAAAATCCAATAAAATGAACACACCAGGTAGGACTAGCAACTAAGTAGAAGGAAAAGAAAATCAATCACCAATAAGAAATTAATACAACGATAGGGATAAGTGAATAACTATTCATCATAGCTATCAATATAAAGGGACTCAGCCCATCAATCAAAAGACATTAGCAGAAAGTCAAGAAACAAAAACCAGTAGTGTTGTGCACACAAGAAAACATATAATGTAAAATTTCATACAGTAAAAGGATAGAAAACAATATTCCATAGAATGGGAACTTGAAAGGAAGCAGGAATAGCCATCTTATTTTCAGGCAAAGTGGATTTCAAGCCAAAACTGATCAAACAGGGAAAGAAGGACATTACATATTGGTTAATGGAACTAGGAATAGGAAGAGACAACAAACACAAACATATATGCACCAAACCACAGTACATTCAAATTTATAAAAAAAAGACCCTCTAATGAACATAAAAGATCAGATAAAAATCTATGCAGTTATAGAGGGGGATCTTACTACCTTACTATCACAAATAGATGGAGCAGTTACACACACACACACACACAAAACAAAGAAATATCAAAGTTAAACCAATGTTTTAATAGATATATACAGGGTATTTCACCACCAACAACAGAATATAGTCTTTTTAGCCACACTTGTTACTTTCTCCAAAACAGACCACATACTACTGAATTAAGTAGGCTTAAGCAAATTTTACCATACATATTATCAGATTACATTGCAACGAAACTAGAACTCAATAGTAAAAATCTATGCAAATACATGGACATTAGACAACACACTCTTGAATAATAAATAGATCTTGGATGACCAATGATATTCAACATATTCTCATATATTTATTTGCCATTTATATTTCTTCATCTGAGAAGTGTGTATTCATCTCAAATGACCATTTTTGGATTGGGTCTTTGAATTTTGGGGCCTGATTTTTAAAATCCTTTATATGTTCTAGATAGAAGTCCTTTGTCTGAAGAACAGTTGGCTAAAATGGTTTTTCAATTTGCGGGTTTTCTTTTCACTTTGTTAGTGATTTCTTTTGATGTGCAGAAACTTTTTAGTAAAGTGAGTTCCCACTTTATTCTTTGAAGTATTTCCTGTGCAGTTTGGTTTTTGTTCATGAAATTTCTGCCTACCCCTATGTCTTCAAGATTTCTACCTACTTTCTCTTCTACTAGATCTGGTGTTTCTGTTTTAATATTTACATAATTAATACATTTTGACTTTAGTGTATGGTGATAGACATGGGACAAGTTTTAGTCTTTGGCATATGGAAATCTTTCTTCCAGTGAACATGTTTGGCCCCTTCGTCAAAAATAAGGTGGCTGACTGGGTTTGTAGTTGTGTCTGTATCTTCTGTTCTACTCCACTGCTCCTGAGGTCTTTTTTTTAGCCAGTACCATGCAGATTTTATCACAATAGCTTTGTAGTATAATTTTAAGTCAGGGATTGTGATGCCTCCTGCCTTGCCTTTGTTGTCTGGGATTGCTTTGGCTATTCTAGATTTCTTCTGTTTCCAAATGAATTTTAGGAATTTTTTTTTAGATCAGTGAGGTATGCTAATAGCATTTTGGTCAGATTGCATTAAATCTGTATAACAGTTTTAGGAGTATTGCTATTTTCACAATCTTGATTCTTCCTACCCATGAGCAAGGGGTATCTTTCACTTTTCTAATATCCTCTTCAATCTCGTTTTTTTTTAGAGTGATGTAATTTTCAATGTATTGTTCTACAGTAATTCTTGGAAGCTAACATTACCTTAGCTTCCAAGATTAGCTAATATTTTACTTCAAAACCAGACAAAGATCCAACCAACAAAGAGAACTATAGATCAGTTTCTCTAATGAACATAGTTGTAAAAGTCCTTAACAGGATGCTTGCAAACACAATGTAACGAACCATCATAAAGATCATGACCAAGTAAGCTTCATGCCAGAGATGCCAGAATGGTTCAGCACATGCAAATCAATAAATGGAATTCATCACATAAATAGAAGCCAGGACAGAATTCACAAGATGATCAAGAAATGGAGATAGAAGGTATTTATCTTAATGTGATAAAAGGTCTTTCTTACAAACCTACGGCCAGCATCATATTACCTGAGGAAAAGCTGACAGCCTTCCGTTTAGAATCAGGAACAAGGTAAGGGTGCCCGTTATCACCGCTCTTGTTTAACATAGTCCTCAAAATAATAGCCAGAGCGGTCAGGAAAGAAAAACAAATAAAGGACAAAATCAAAATATCATTATTTGGAGATGACATGATGCTTTACCTACAAGACTGCAAAAATCTCCACTGGAAGATTCCTAGGATTGATCACCAAATCAGGCAGCACAGCAAGATACAAAATAAACACACATAACTCAATAACATTACTGTACACTAGGAATGAACTTGCTAAAAAAGCAATTAGGAAAATAATAACATTCGCAATAGCATGAAAATTAAATACTTTGGTAATAACCTAACTAGGCAAGTGAAAGAACTCTACAATGAAAATTACATCAGATTGAAAAAGAAAAGTGGGGAGGATGTCAGGAAATGGAAAAATATATCCTGTTTCTGGATAGGCAGAACTAACATAATGAAAATGGCTATACTTCCAAACTGATATACAGATTTAATACAGTCTCAATAGAAAAAAATAATATCGTTTATCACAGATCTAGGGAAAAAATCCAAAAATTTATATGGAACCAGAAGTGACCCAGAATACATAGAACAATCCTGAGTAATAGCAGCAAAGTGGGGGGAATCACAACCCCTGATATGAATTTATACTATAAAGCTACAGTAATGAGCACAGCATTGGAGGGGCACAAAAACAGGCACGTGGGTCAGTGGAACAGAATGAACAAAGCAGAAACAAGTCCAGGTATATACAACTATTTGGTCTTTGATAAAGGAGCCAGAACATACACTGGAGGAAAAGACAGTTTTTTAATAAATGGTGCTGGGAAAATTGGGTATCCACATGGAGAAGATTGAGTCTAGACTCATATATATCAACATGTATTAAATGAAAATAAAAATGAATAAAAAATCAATGTTAAAACAGAAACAATCTATTGGAAGATAAAACAGGTGCAACTCTTGAGGACATAGGTATAAATTAGAACTTTCTGGGCATAACCCAGTGGCACAAGAAATAATACTGGGAATCAACAAATGGGATCATAAGAAATTAAAAAGCTCTGCTCAGCAAAGGAAACAAACAGCAGAGTAAAGAGACAATTTACAGGATAGAAAAATATTTTTGCCAGCTATTCCTAGAACAGAGGACTAATATCAAGAATATATTCAATATTCAAAAAAATTAGACACCCTAAAATTAAAAAAAAACAATAAAACCTGAGCAACAAAATGAAAAAGACCTTGCCAGGAATGGTGGTGCATGCCTATAATCCCAGCACTTAGGAGGCTGAGGCAGGAGGATCCTTGTGAGTTTGAGACCAGCCTGGGCTACAAAGTGAGCTCAAGGCCAGCCTGAGCTGCATAGGAAGACCCTGTCTCAAAAAAAAAAAAAAAAAAAACAAGGATAAAAAACAAGATGAAGAGATTTTTCTCAGAAGTACAAATGGCCAATAAATTCATGAAAAATTGCTCATCATTGGACATCATAAAATGCAAATTAAAAGCACACTAAGATACTGTACAAAAAAGTACAAAAAAACTAATAATAACAAAGGCTGGTGAGGATATGGGGAAAAAGAAATTCTACCACATTGTTGGTTGGAATGTAAACTAGTACAGCCGCTACAGAAATCAGTGCAGTGGGGCTGGGGACATAGCTCAGTGGAATAAGCGCCTGCCTAGCAAGCGCAGAGTCCTGAGTTCCATCCCCAGTACCACCAAAAAAAAAAAAAAAAAAAAAAAAAAAAAAAAAAAAGAAAAAGAAAATCAGTGTGGTGATTCCTCACTATGCTAAAAGTAGAAATTCCATTTGGGCTGGCTATCTTCCTTTCAGGTATCTTTCCAAAGGAGGTAAAATCATATTACAGGGTTACATGCATATCCGTGTTTGTAGTAGCACCATTTATAATAGCTAAATCTTGGAAGCAGGATACATGTTCATCAACAGATGAACCTATAAGGAAAATATAGCATTTACACACAATGGAGTACTACACTGCCATAAAGAAAGATAAACTTGAGCTCTTCTTAGGTAAATGGATGCAACTTGCCAACATAATGTTAAGGATGATACGTCAGACACAAAAGTTGCATGGTTTCTTTTTAATTAGAAATACTATCTATCTATCATCTTTCTATATAAACACATTCAGATAAAGAGCAAAACAGAAGATAGATAGGAAGGAGAGACAAGTTCAAATATTCCCCAAATTACATATTTTGTTGTTTTAAAAATACTTCCGCATATACGGTAATATGTTTAATTTGTAGTTTATAGTTATACTTTGTTAAAAAGAAAATTTGTGTATTATGTATTTGTTTCTTCCTTGTAATAATCTTTATGGTTTATAACTTCTTGAAAGTAATGATACAGTGTAATAATTATTGTTATTCTCTTATTATTTGATTATGAATGTTTGTTTTATGTTTTCATAAAATAAAAAGAGACAGACTTCTTTCTCTTTTTGGGGAACACCGTGCTTAGTTTTCCCTCTTTCATTTCCTTCTTTTACTTTCTCATTTGTCTTGCCTTTTGTGTGCAAATTTTGTGATGGCTGACAAGAACTCAAAGTATAAATAGGTGAAAAAGACAATACACAACATTCATAAGCATACAGCTAAGAATGCATTTCTTAAAATTAAATGCAAACAGCAGTATATAGCTTCATGACCAGCTAAGGAACAGTCAACTTTTATAATTTTCTCAGATTAACAGGGTTGGAGGGAAGATGGCTCCTGCTCCTCTCCCCCCAGTACTGAGGAAGAGTTGTCTCGAGTAGGAAAACCCTATTTGATTTTGTTTCTATACATCCATAGAACAAATATTCAAAATCTTTTGCAAAGTGAGGCAACAACATTGGAATAAGAAAAAACAGAATTGGGGGCTGGGGATATAGCTCAGTGGAATAAGCGCCTGCCTAGCAAGCGCAGGGTCCTGAGTTCAATCCCCAGTACCACCAAAAAAAAAAAAAAAAATCAGAATTGAAAGAGTGTTTTTAAAGGTATACAAAGTGAGAAATCTCATATGGGGTTGTTGAACACTAATGAAATACACATTCCTATAAGCAAATATGATATTATTTCAATATGTGTGTTTGCATATATATATATATATATATATATATATATGTTGAAGGTCATTTTAAATATTGTTGAAGGTTATAAGTATACTCATCAGCCTTGACACTAACCCATATCATAATCCAAAAAGCAAAACCCTTTTGTAATGATTTGTGGATACTATGTTTTGATTCGTTTACTTTAAGATTTGCTATGCCCTCTAATCATCTGCTATTTAACTTTGGGGTCATGGGTTTTTTGATGCCTAAGAAAAGAAGCAGGCCTAGATATATGGCAAAAAGAATTATTTTAGTGGGCAAAAAGAAGAGCATTTCTGTCTTAATTGGGGGACCTCTTTTCTGAACTTTGTGCCCAATGCTACATCCCTCAATCTCCCACATGGTGCCCTGGAAACTCATAGATTGTTGTTGTCCAGAATGCTTAAGACATACCTGGTATGCTTGCTCCAAATGTGGAGATCCTGATTTGACCTGATGGGGGCGCTCTCCAGAATCTGTATTTTAAAACAAGGAGGTAGGTGAAGTCCTAATTACACTGAAAAATAAAGTAAAGGCAAATTTACTCAAAGATGAAGAAGTCTTTAGAGAAATGAAATGTTGTCACCAGTGAGAAATGATTGACAGGTGGTTCTACTCAAGCAGGAGACTAGGCATCCTGTGACATTGGTGGGAGCAGAGAAATGATTTTAATAAATAATTTTTGTAACAGTTGATTAAATAATAATGAGTTGTTTTGATTAGAAGAACACGGAGATATGCTAGGCATTGGAATAAAGGACATTGGTTGATCAGTTAGAAAACCTTAAAAGCAGCAAGTATCTTCACTGACAGATATGGGGGTTCAGGGGAAGGACAATTGCTGAAGAGATTATTCTGGTTATGGTAGCTGTACTACAAGTGACTCCAAAACTTAGCTATTGAAAACAATGGCAATTTTAGTGTGTGAGGAGTAGGAACTCGGCTAATGCACATGTCTGGGACCTCAGCCCTAGAGACTTGGAGGCTGGGAGTGATTCAATGGATACAGCCAGGGGTCATTAGCAGGCTACTTTATTCATGTGTCTGGCACCCAAGTAATGTTGACTTGAGGACCAAGATTGCCAGCTGGACACCTATACATGGGCATTCCATGTAGCTTGGCATCCTCAAACTATAGCGCCCTTATGATAGTTGGATTTTTGTATATGGTGGCTCAGTACTCCGTGAACAGTACTCATGGAACAGCATGGAAAGTGCAGCCTGGAGGAAGCAGTCACAGGTCCACCTAGATTCATGGAAAAGCCAGTGAAACTCTACTTCCTGATAGAATAATGACAAAATAAGAGACCATGGAATGAACAATATTGTAGCATCTCTGGAAAAAGAATTTATCACAGATTATACAAGGAATCTAGGGAGCTGGGAGGCTAGAAGAATGGGAACAAAATGAGTACATCAGTTATGGTAAGTTTATTCAATACTTTATAACGCAACAGTAAAAACAGCTACCGCATTAGTAACTATGAACTATTCACATCAATAGAGGTGAAACTTAGAAATACTTTGTATCTTTGAAAGTACAAGTTGAGGCATAATCATAGTATGCTATTATATTTATAAAATTCAAACTAGTTAAAAATAAGCAACATTTTTATTGTTTAGGGGTAGGTACATATGAGATATGAGACTCTTTTAGAAAGCATAAATCAACAAGAAAAAGACAATAGAAAACGGGATAGTAATAACCCTGGGAGTCACGCATGGGTAGAGCTCACAGAATAGAGCAATATGTACCAGGGATATTGAGGCTCCAGGCAGCCTCACTTGTAAAGTGGATATGGGTGCACACACTTTCATCCTCTTCTGTTCATTTTCTGTTGTTTTGTGCATGTTGCTGAGTGATTCCTTACCTGTTCATTCAACCAATAGATTGAGAGTATACAAGTGTTGATCCAAACAGTGAATGTTTACATTAACTTGACGCTTAAATTAAAATAATAAAAATTGTTATGATATGATATAAAATACATTGCTATTAATCTGCTTAAAATACTCCCACTTCACTACAAATACACTCGTCCTAGTGATCTTGCCATTTTCTGAAGCAGTTCTGGGAGTCCTCTTTTGTGAACGTCTTTACAAAGTGTAATAAAAAAAATGTGAATGCTGCTATTGAGTGTCACCCAACAGAAAGGCAGGCTCATAAAAACATTATGTCACTGGATTTGGCAGAGTGTGACTTCTGGTTCTTCCCAAGTGGAATGACCAAGAAGGTAAACCTTTTGCTTTTCTTTTTTTTTTTTTTTTTTTTTTGTCGGTACTGGGGATTGAACTCAGGACCCTGCACTTGCTAGGCAGGCGCTTATTCCACTGAGCTATATCCCCAGCTCTGAGGTAAACCTTTTGAATAGATACATTCAGAACATCAAGATAGCCATAACCACACAACTAAAGAAACTCATGTAAGAAGAATTCCAGAACTGCTTCAGAAAGTAGAAAGAATGAAGGGATGAGTATGTTTGAAGCAAAGGGAAGTATTTTGTGGGAGATAAATGGCAATGTGTCTTTCAGTGAAATAAATTTAAAAAATTAAATATTCACTGTATTTTTCCATCACATTTTGTAGAATGTGCCCAACATGTATTCCAGGCAGAGAATACTGAACAATACATGAGACAGTCATGGTCCTTTCCTTTTCAAGAGGGGTGTGGTAGAGAATTACACAGTGGAGACAAACAGAGAATGACGCACAGTGAGGTAAGCCCTCTCAGAGGAGGACAAGAATTGTGAGAAGCACATGACCCAGAGCTGGAGGCCAGAAAAGGTCTCTGTAAAGAAAGCACATCTTCATGGAGACACAAAGGATGAAGAGAGAAAGGAAGAGCATGTGCAAAGGAATTAATGGTAGGGAGGAGTCAAATGAACATGGTAGAGAATGAACTTGAAAGGTGAAGGTGAAAGTAGTGAGAGATAATTTTGGACAGCTAAAAGGGTCTAGATCAAGAGAGCCATGCTAACATGTTTGCGTTTCTGGAGAATTTTCATTGCAAGGGCCAGAAGCACATCACAACCAGCTCAAGTGAAAAGTTTCAGCCTAAGTTGGTGGCACCCCTGTGAAGTCCAAGGATAGATGTGGCGCTAAATCACAGAGACATCTGAACTTAAATACTATCAGCGCTGTGTCATCTTGTTCATCTTTGCTCATCTGTCTTCTTTCTCTCTGGAGACGCATCTGCTTCTAAGAGCTGAACAGCAGAAAATATGATCGCTGACTCCCAGTCCCAACTCTTAAAATCAAAGGGAAGAGATCTATTAACTGTGACTGGAGGAATAATGCAGCCCTCAGGGAAGCCATAGAGATGGACAGGAGTAGTAGCCTCAGAAGGAATCCTTCAGTGACCACAATCATGTTAAGAAATGGTACATTTTCCTAAAAATAATAGAGTAATACAGCAGTCATATAACCTGACTTTCATATTAGACAGAGGACTTTATGCAGTTTGGAGGATTGTTTGGGGAAAGGGATGATAGTGAGAAGTTCAGGGAGAGGAAGGTAAGTTGAGACCCTGCTGCGGGAAGCAGTGTTGGCAGTGGCAGTGGGACAGTGAGAGCATGTGGGGTTCATGGCTGTTCATTTTCTGTTAGACTTGAGTTCTCTAAACTTGTGTCATTAGAATGTTTCCAAAAAGTTTGGCACCCACAGTGGAAAAAATTTTAATGGTAAACAAAATAGCTTTCTTTCAGAGACTAATAATATAAATTAGCATGGCAAAGAATCTGAGAAATTGTGTGTAAGACACACCTCTAATTTTCTTTGACCCAGAACATCTCACATACATTTCTCAGGGAAGACTTTTCATGTAATCTCTGAAGAGACAGCAGAGTATGTCTTTGCACTCTGCAGGTAGCCCTGTGTGTTAGCTTCATATGACTATGATAAAACACTTGAGGCAATTTACTTTATAAAGAGAACAAGTTCATTTAGCCTCACAGCTTTGGAAGCTTGAGTCCAAGCGATGTAATACAGGTTTGGCATGGGCCAAGTCCACACCTTGATTGTATTACCTCATGGCGCTGATGGCAATGGTGGGAGTGTATACCCAAGCAAAATGCTCATGTCTTGAACTGGAGCAAGGAGATAGGAGGGGGTGGGAGAGAGAGAGAGAGGGAGAGAGATGATAGGCCAGAGTCGAGAGTCACATAGTCCTCTTTAAGGGACATAACCACAATGACCTAAGGACTGTCTCCTACAATGTGCCATTTCCTGAAGGTCTACAGTTACCTTCAATGACACCCATTGTGGAGGCCAAACCCTTGTCATATATCTTTTGGGAAACACTACTCAAACTATAGCATACACTGAGGCCACAGAAGGAAATAAAAAATCTATCACGACTACTTTACTCTTTGCAAACATGATTCCAGATAATTCCAGAGAGGACACTACTTTCAATAGTTTATAGTTTGACCTCTCTTCCTCCAACTCCAGTGACATATTTGTATTTCACTCCACTGAGTCAACTAAATAGTTAAAAAACCACTTTGTTCCTCCATTTTTCCAGGTAGCCATCTTTCCTCTTCATGATGCTGAAATAACATCTATGAGTCACTAGATGTTTTGAGGCCACCTTAATGCTTCTGTATTTATGTTTTATTCTCATTGTCACGTCTGAGAACAGATCCAGGCTTAGGGAGCCCTTGTTTTTGGAAAAAAAGTTAAATTACAAATTATATATAGAAATTTATTTTTTTAGGGACCATAGCTGGCAAACACTAGACAATCACTGAAAATAACCAGACATTTTTATTAATTGCCTGATATACCTCAACAAATTTTTCCTGATTTTTTTGGTATATACTTATTGATTATCTCTTTATAAACTAAGGATTGCATAATATTTTCTGTATTGAGAATGAAAGACAACTCACTGTCTTCTCCAGCTTGGTGGATTGACATTTAAAAAATTATTAATAGTTTAGAAAAGTTTCTTCAGCATCACAGTTCATTATTGGTAATGTCATGTAAATTGTTCTCAAATCTGTGAAAAAACCTATCAAAAGTTCTTTTCATAAATAAGCTATTTAAACTTACTCTGAGATGAGACTAAGGGTTTATGCTCTGTAAAACAAGGAATCCCTATAAATTTTATTTTATGATTCCAACATAAAACCAAAGCATTGAGTATTTATTATCACAGTGTAGTTGTGTAGTTATGATGGTGAATTGTCAAGTATATTCCTGAGAGGAGAAAACATCTAATTTGATTAACTATCGGTGAGAACTAGATCGCCATCTTTTAATGCGATGTACCTGATGGCTAGAAGAATTTTCCATAGACTTGCTCATGGCTCCGTATCTTTCAAAATGTTTCTCCTCTACCACTCGCCCACCACCTTTGGGCCTGGGAGCCCTGGGTATGTCACGTTGCAGTCCAGCTGTGAGCTTGTGTCTTCATACAAATTGGCAGCGGGACGAAGGAGTAACCCTAAACTATTTTTGTCTAGATAGAAGTAGCAACAACTATCTGGGCAAGTGACAGAAAAGCACAGAAACATACAGTACTTCACAAAACTCAGCTAGATCTCTCCCCGACTCAAATTTCCCTTCATTCTTTTACCAGAGTGCCCACTGCCACTCCAGGGCAGGAGAAGTGATACAGAAGGTAGACAGAAGGTAGAGAGAGACAGTAGTCGTAAGTAGTTAACATCTTATTTTTGCAAATTTAGCAAAAAACACATGACTCTCTGAGGGCATTTCTAGGCCCCTTTCTGTGCTCTTGGGAGGAACTCATGCTCTTTCATTAGCTCATGGTGTGTTCAGCTTTGGCCGCAACTTGAGTTTAGCCCTTAACGCCTTGTGCTTACACTACTGCGGTGACCTACTACTGAATTTCTCTAAACCAATTCTCCCCGCTCAACCAGGTTGCATAATTGCTGCAATGATGTTCCTGAATACTTTCCACCATGACCTTGTCTTCAAGGAGCCATTGGAGGAGAATATCCAGCTACAGAAATAAGTCTATTCCCTCAGTCTGTTAGTGAGGGTCTCTGTATTCTGGTTGTATTTGTTTGTTTGTGTATAATTTTTTTTATCCTGTGACTTTCTACACTAGTAAAATAAAAAGCAAGACAATTATTGGGGGATTTCTGTGCTTACAAGCATTTCCTCCCCATGTTAGTATATACTTTATATGTTTTTTTTTATTTTTGAGGCAGGGTCTCACTATGCAGTTCAGGCTGGCCTTAAACTCACTTTGTAGCCCAGGCTGGCCTGGAACTTGCAATGATCCTCCT
Organism: Dinomys branickii; assembly: GCA_004027595.1. NCBI lineage: Eukaryota > Metazoa > Chordata > Mammalia > Rodentia > Dinomyidae > Dinomys > Dinomys branickii. The sequence goes on along the minus strand of PVLD010001025.1, from coordinate 82,606 downwards.
GCCTCAGCCTCCTGAGTGCTGGGATTACAGGTATGAGCCACCACACTCAGCTATATTTTAAATCCACATAATAGCCTTGCATGATTTACACACAGGACACTGGAGGTTTTGAGGTAACCGCTGATGTTGGAAGGTAGTTGTGGCCAATTCAGTTGTCTAGCTCTTCTTACTGTGCTCCGGCTCTGGCTCAGTCCTTGATGTGGAGATAGTTAAAGCTACTATTTCAGCCCCATCCTTGCAGTACGGGTTTTCAAATTATTTCCTAACTATGGTCCCTTCCCTACTTTGAACTCCGTCCCACAGTATTTGATTTCTGTGCTCGTCAGTGTGCATAGAACCTACATGGTCTTGCATTTTAAACTTATTCCACCGTTATGTCTCTTCACTCCAACTCAGTTGCAAGCTCCGTAGAGGAAGAGAATGGCTGATGCTTTTGTCTGCCCCAGTCATACCTGACAAGGTTTCCCACGCCATTTAGCAGGTAAGTCTAGAATGAATATATTTATTCTGCAATGGATCCCCAAAGATTAGGGTAAAAGGAGGGAACTAGCCTCAGACCCAGAAGATGAAGGTCAGCCGGAGGGAAGTGTCCAGTCTCTTTGCTTCTCTCTATTTCTTTACCTACTTAATAGACCATTAGGGTGAGCAGAGTTGCTATGGGATTTGGTTTTAAATTCTTCTCAGAAGAGCAGCTGCTGACTGACAAGACCTTGGAGGATACAGAACAGCACCAGGCAGCAGCAGCTGACACACTGATGTTATTCCCAAAAGTGCCACTTCCGGGGGGACTGACACACCCATCAGCCTTCACGAATATGACATAAAAGGACAGAAGAGCAGAACTCCCTGGGGTTCCCAGCACTTTAACTGAAGAAGTCGGAGAGAAATTTCTTGAGTAACCTTGACACTTGTCCATTGTTCTTTAGGAATGTCTACCTTTCTGTTATGTTTATTGTTCTTATCTTTTAAAAGGAGTCTGACATTCACTTTGGGAGTCTTACTTCTTATCTTCAAGTCTGGTTATACGACAACTCAAATACACACAAGAATAGAAAGAACGGTATCATGAGCACCCGCGTATTTATCACAAACTTTTACTTACATCTCATAATCAGTTTCATTTCCTCTTCCTCAGAATCCACCCCACTGCTGGACCTGGATGATTTCAAAGCAAATCCTCCCAGTCATATTATGCTACTTTTTTATTCTTTCAAAAGTGACAAAAGTCTTTGATAAAAGAAACTTAATGTGCAGAAATTTAGTGTTAACACTTAACATGACATTTTAAAAGTTGTGACACTTGATTTATACTTTATTTAATTTTACAAAAACAGTTCTGCAAAGTATGTCTTTAATATAAAAATTCTTAATGTAGAAATCCTGAGGAATATCACAGAAGACAGAAATTAATCTTATCTGGCTTGTTCAGACATTGGAAGCCAGCTAGCGGGAATAAGTAAAATCTCTCTCTCTGTCTCTCTCTCTCTCTGCCTCTCTCTCCCTCCCTCTCTCTCTCTCCCTCTTTCCCCTCCTTTCCTTGCTGGAAGCCAAACACAGGGCCTTGTGTATCCTAGGCAAGTTCTCCACTATGGAGCTCTACCCTTAGCCTGAACAATCCAATTTCTTACAACACTTTTGAACAATTTAACCCCAGACTTGTCAGTGAAGTACTGAAATCCCCAAACAAGTAGTTTTGCACAGCTTTGGCTAAAACTGAACACAGATTCATATGCAACAGAGAAGAATGTGTTAGTGTCAAAGGTCACATTTCTCCCCCATTGCTTTATTCTGGATATGAGTATTCCTCCTGCCATAAAAGAGACTGAGGTTCATTTTGATGCTGGTAAGAAATGCTGAACGGAGGGCAGATGCTGCAAGTAAAGCACAGACATCTTAAAAGACATTTAAAGAGGCTATAATAAGACTCATCCAATTTCTTTACCTTCTGAGTTTATGACGCTTTCTTTGTTTCTTAGAAGAGATTCATGCTTTCCTCCTGGTTGCTATGTTGAGACAGATGTGATATTTTTCATTTTCATGGATTGTGTAGACCTCAGCTGTCATCAGTACTGAACAAGTCAGCCTACAAGACAGTTCAGTGCAGGGCTTTTGTTATTTTTATTTTTGTAAGAAAAAAATGACTGATATAAGGAGAACTCTCCATTTCATGTTTCTAAAGCCCGCTGAGGGTAGGTTCCTTACAGAGGGCTCAGTGAAGATGGGAAGTAGAAGTAGGGAGTGGCTGAGGGTTGCAGTTCAGTGGGAGAGCACTTGCCTAGCATGCATGAGGCCCTGGGATTCATCTTCAGCGTGGAAAAAGAAGCAGGTAGGTTCTTTGCTAGTCTCAAAAGAGGTGCAAGTAGGAGTTTTGGGGGCTCTAATGGTAGTGTGAATCTCTGCCCTGTTTCCCACCCTTTCATGCCCCAAGGGAGGGAGGACCCCAAGTGCCCAGCTCACACACCTCTAATCCAGCCTTCCCCTTAGAACTATCTTGAAGTTTGGACCAGAAGCAGCATACTAGAAACTATCATGACCATAGTGGCCCCCAAACCAGGGATTTCTCCAAAAGTTCTTAGTCATGAAGGTTTCAGGATCAACATTATACATGTAATAAAAGTAGGTAATAAAGTTGTAAAAGTTAATAAAATTTCCCCATAGCCCATTGGTCAGATTAAGTATAATTTAGAAAATTAACAAATGGTTTTTCTTGTACCTGAGGTGTGGAGTAAAAAAATCATGATCGCCGCATTTTATACTTGGGTTGATTTATTTTCTAAGAGATTTGGAAAGTCCTTGGACATAGGAAGGGGAGTTCATCAGTTTTATTATGACAAAGCCTGATATCAGGGGCTAGACAAGAAACTAATGTGTTGGAGAACACACATCATTAAATCACACATTATGTATTATCAAAATTAAATTAAAACTCCATGGGAAAACATTAAAAGGCATTTCTTTCAATGAGATTACTTTAAGTCATGATTGCAAAGAGCCTTTCCTCTACAGATAATGGACTTTCTCTCCCCTCTATGCCAAAATTCATGGGTGACTCTATGTGGACAGAGGACCTGTAAAGAGGTAACAAAGGTTAAAGGAGGCCATAAGGGTAGGATCCTAATTCAGTATGACTTACGTCATTGTAGCAAGGGGAGAGACATCAGTGCAAGCGTGCACAGAGGACAGGCCATGTGAGGACACAGTGAGAAGGAAGGAGACCTCAGGAGAAACCAACCTTAATATTGGACTTCTCAACTCCTGAACAGTGAGAAAATGCATTTCTATCGATTTAGTCAAGTCACCTAGTATTTAGTTATGGTACTCCAGCAAAACAATATACAATATTTACTCACTTCATGTACATGTTTTCTTTGTTCTGAGGAAATGTCCAGTATGGTAGCCTAGTAGAAATTCTAATGCTGTGCAGAATTTATTTACAAGGTACTAGGTGAAGGGCCTCACTTTCTGAAAAGAGTGTTGCTAGGGGCTACAGGACATACTGGGATGATGCTTACCAACACAGCAAACTGAAGCTATTCAAACAGCAGCTAAAAGCAATAGGGGAGTGGGTGCAAAGACTGGTGGGGGGACTCTAGCACTGTACCTTCAAAGAGCAAGTACTTCACTCAGACACATGGTAAATGCAAGCATCACATTGACCTTTGTTAACAGGAAAGTGCTGAATACATGTGCATTAGCCAGGGAGATGATGTTTACAAAGTGCGGTCTCACGCTCATGTTTTCCTGGGTGCTGCGATCATAGTTCAGGTTGAAATCCTTAAAGACTGAGTCAATCTGCTTCAGATTTTATACACCTCTAAAATTACCAGTTACATTTCATACAGACAGAGAGAGGGAGGGGATGAAGGAGGCATAGATGGAGGGGGAGAGAGAGAGAGAGAATATGCAGGAAAAGCACAAAGACAAGGAATATATCTTACTAAACTATAAGTTCCCCGAATTCAGGGGTATATCATCATATCTGAGATCATCACACACACAGTATTTTACACACTGGTTGGCATTCACGATTCGTTTAATGCACTGTGACTCAGAGACAAAGTAAAGCGCACCAGTAATGTGCCTACACACTAACTTCTGCATCCAACACAAGAAATCAAGTTTATCACTTTCCAGTTGTGCACTTTATAAGAGTGAAAATATGCAAGTGGAATTTAGTTTATAGCTATGCTAACATACTGACAAATATGTAGGTTTCCAAACACCTCAGCATTTCCAAATATTTATGATATCACATATAGGGAAGAACAAACAAATCAGTGGTTCCAATTGTTTACTTTTTACTCGATTCAGTGTTTGTGGAAATATTTGCTACTGAAGATCTTCTCCTGTCTAAGAAAAAATAATAACCAAGATGAACAATATCTAGGTTTCCTGAATATGTATATGTATTCTCTCTATATAGATATATATCCTATCTATATCTATATACCATCAATTCATAGTTTACAATATATTAGTAGTTAAAAGAAAAAGAAGACCAGTGGTTCTATTATACAGATAAACATGGGATTCTACCAGAAGTCTGTAAGAACTGATTAAAGTGTGTAGTTTTTTGTCTATGTGATAAGATGCTTGGGAGAGATGCCTCAATAACCTATCACTCTGGTGCCTACCATGAAGCCTTCACTATGAGCCAAGGGCAGTGGGAGCACAGAGGAGGGAGTGAAGGACTTGAGCCAAGGCAGGAGAACTCCACCAACCACCATTCCCTGTAAATACAGTTTGACTTGGTGGCTCGGATTTTAGTGATGCTGCCTGTGAGCTTTGTGACCTAATCATAATAAGGAAAATAACAATAGAAGACATTTATCTATTGTGAAAGAGTATAATCTTGTTCTAGGTAGCTTAACTCATTAATTTAATCCTCAACAAACAAACAAACAAACAAAAGAAATAAAAAACCTCAGGGCAAAAATAAAGCAGTCTCCCTTGGTTTCTATTTTTCTGCTCAGAAGGAAAATTCTAGCAACAGGAGCTTCCCTAATTAAATGATGTGGGAAAGGCTAAATTAGACTTGTCTATGGAATCAATGTCATAGATCAATTTAATCAGCACCCAATGTCAGGGGTCAATTTAGCCCATGTCTAAGGTGGCTTGGATCAATGCCAATGTCATGGATCAATAGCACGCGAACCTAATGTCACGGATCAGTTTAAGCAGTACCCAAATAAGGCAGCCTCATTACACCTAGTCCTGCCATGATGAATCTAAGTTTGCCATTAGCCAAAGGTAGAAGAACTCAGGAGAGCAGGTGCAGACTTTAAAAAGAAGGGAAGCACAAAACAGCAGGACACATTCAGGGAATAATTCACCAGAATCCCAGAATATTTTTCCTTCTTCATGCAAAGAGAAAACAAAACAAAAAAAGTCTCCCAAACACAGATATAGGATTTGCTTTGTTTTAATTTTTATTGAAACATAATATATACACATTTATGAGGGACAATTTGATTTTTTGATTTATGTATGCACTGGGTAGTGATCAACCCAGGTTAATCAGCATGCCTACCTTAAACTTTCAAACATTTCTTCATGGTGAGTATATTCAGATTAATTTCTGCTAAATATATATAATTAATGATCGTATTCACCCTGCTGTACCCCAGAATGCCAGAACTTATTCATTCTAGGAGTCAGTGACGTCAGATCCACTGACTGACCTTTCCACTTGGTCTCCTCTCTAGTCTCCATTATTCTGCTCAACTTTGATGAAATCAACTTTTAGGTGTCACTTAGAAGGTCATGTAGTGTTTGTCTTTCTGTGCTTACTTCACTTACCATAACCTGTGCTTCAGGTTTATCTACATTGTTACAAAGGACAGAATTTCATGCTTCTTATGGCTGAGTAGTGTCCACTGTGTATATACATCACATTTCCTTTACTTCTTCATCTGCTGATAGATGTGTGGGTTGATGCCCTAACCTGGCTGCAGTGAATAACCCAAATGTGACGGTGCAGATGTGTTGGATACACTAATTTTATTTCCTTTGTATAGACACAGAAGTTAGCAAACCAAACCAACAATGAATAGAAGAATACCAATAATGATGATCAGATCTCTAATTTTTAAAATTATTCTTAAAATTCTCTTTAATGGTTTGATCAATCCTGCATTCTTATACCTGGTAATCTAAGCAACTTCATTGAAGACAATAATATGTAATATAACAACCACTGTTAATTCCTATCATTTTTGTTTTGAAACCCTGTATCATTTCTAATGTTTTCGCTTTGTTTTGTTTTTGTCTGTGATGTGGATATTTTGCTACTGTTCTTTATTTTACTATTCTCTTTTAAAAAATTAAAAATAAAAAAGTGGATTTTAATCATTAAAAAAAGAAATACAGGAAATGGACATTTAAAAATACAAAAATATCAATGAAAGAGGTTTTAAAAAAAATAACCAAAATTGACAAACCTTCTCATATATTAACTACAAAAAAGGAAAGAAATGCAAATAAATTAAGTTGGAGATGAAAAAGAGAACACAATAATGGATACCACAGACAGACAAAGAATAAGTAGGGCTTCTTGGGATAAACTACATGCTAACAAGTTGGAAATTTAGAAGAACTGAGAAATTTACAGACATATGTGACTTATCAAAATTGTACCAAGAGGGTTTCACCTGCAGAGAAAAGCCCAGGACTATATGGCTTCACCGTTGAATTTTACCAGACTTTTAAAGAACAACTAACATCTATTCTTTTAAAATTATTCCATACAATCAAAAGGATAGTTACTGTTATGGCTCATGTCTAGCTATCCCCGTAAAGTCGCAAGCAGTCATAGGAGGGGCTTTTTCAGAGGTGGCTGAATCTAGAGTGTGTAATTGACTCATGGTTCAGTGCCAGGATTAAGGGTGACTTATTACTAAATCAGTCCATTGATTGGTTTGGCATGTCTCTGATCCTAGAACCCTGGATACAATATAAGACACAGAAAGGGGCTTGTCTTGTCCCTTGCTTGCTTTGCTACCTTCTGCCTGCCATGAACTGTTTGTGCTCTGCAATGCCCCCTTACATACCAACCTGCCTTGGAGCCAGCCAACTATGGGCCGGAACCTCTACAAACTGTGAGCCAAATAAACTTTTCTTCCCTTAACTTTGGAATTTGAGTATTTTAAATAATTTAAGACAATAACCCTTGGGGCTGGGGATATAGCTCAGTGGAATAAGCGCTTGCCTAGCAAGCGCAGGGTCCTGAGTTTGATCCCCAGTACCACAAAAAAAAAAAAAAAAAAAGGACAATAACCCTTACAAACTCACTTTATGGGACCAGAATTACCGTTATTAAAACCTGACAAGACTGCATAAGAAAGGAAACTATGAGCCAATATCTGTGATGAACACACATGCAAAAATCCTCAACAAAATTCTAGCAAATTGAATTCAACAACCAATAAAAATGATGATAGACTGTTATCAAGTTGGTTTCAGCCCAGGACTGGAAGGATTGTTCAACATACACAAATCAATAAACATAACACAACAAATCAACAAATGAAGCATAAAATCACACAATTATTTATACAGGTGCAGAAAAATGTGACAAAATTCAGTATACTTCATGACAAAAACCTTGAACAAGTTACATATAGAAGTATCTGAACATAATAAAGACTATGTATGACAAACCCATAGGTGAGATCATAAATAGGGAAAGGATGAAAGCATTTCCTCTGCGATGAGGGATAATTCAAGGGTGTTCACTCTCATCGCTTTTATTCAACACAGTTTAGGAATTTTAGTGAGAGCAATGAGGCACGATAAAGGCGTACAAATGAGAAGGGAGGAAGTCTAAGTATCCCTATTTGTAAATGATATGATTCTACATAGAGAAAACTATAAAGTCTTCAGTAAACACTATTAGAACTAATAAACTTAGTATATTAGAAGAAACAAAATCAATATAAGAAGCCAGGAACTTTTCTCTCAATAATGAATTTTCTGAGGAAAAAAATTACAAAAATAATCTCATTCATAATAGGTATAAAAGTAGCTGAGAATAAACCTAAATAAGGAAATGAAAGGTCTGTGCAATTAAAATTAAAAATCACTGAAAAAACTAAAAAAAAAGACATAAAAAGATGGAAATATTCCTCATGCTCACGGATTGAAAGAATCAATATTGTTGAAATATCCATACTCCTTAAAATGATCTATAGATTCAATGCAATCATCATCAGAAATACTAAGCCTTCTTTCCAGAACCAGAAAAAAAGACTTGAATTTCATATGAAAGCACAAAAGACTATAAATAACCAAAGCCATCTGGAGCAAAAATAACAAAGCAAGAAGTCTCACAATATCTGATCTCAAGACCTAGTATAGGACCATAAAAACCAAAATGGCATGGTTTTGGCAGAAAAAGCAGCACACAAACTGTTGGAACAGAATATTTCAGAAAAAAACCCTCATGTATGTGCAGACAGCTGATTCTCAATAAATGTGCTAAAAACATACGTGGGAGATAGGATAGCCTCTTTAATAAATGGGGCTAAGAATTGCATATCCATGTGCAGAAGGTTGAAACTTGATCCCCATATCTCAGGCTGTCCCCAAAGCAACTCACAACAGAACAAAACCTAAATGTAAGGCCTGAATCTTTGAAACTGCTAACAGGAAACATAGTGGAAAATCCTCAGGACACTGGTATAGGCAATGATTTTCTGTGTATGATCCCACAAGCAAAAAAAAAACTAAAGCAACAATTGACAAGTAGAATTACTTTAAACTAAAAGGCTGCTGTACAGTAAATATCAACAGAGTGAAAAGAAAGCCTGTGGAATGAAAGAAAATATTTGCCCACTATTCACCTAGAAGGTGGCTGATATTCAAGGTATATAAAAACTACAAAACTTGGTTAAAAGCCAATGATCTAAGTTAAAGTGGGAAAGTGATCTGAATAGGCAGGTCTCAGAAGAAATACAAATGACTAGTAAGTATATGCAAATTAATCAATAGAATTAGCCGTCAGGAAAATGTACATCAAAATTACAATTAAATACCATCTCATTTTACTTAGAAAGGCTATTATCCAAAATCCAAAAAAGAACAAATATTGGGGATGATGTGGAGGGGCATAACACCAATTTTGTCATAAAGGTGAATTACTGTGTGTATAATACCCATGTTTATTCTTTAGAATATTTCTATTGATGAACTATTAATTTTATGAGTTTATTATATTAAACAATGAGTACTTAATAGGAAAAATATCAACAAATAAAGTATTGAATTTTTAATATTTATTGTTCATAAAATAGCATCAAAATTTTCAACATCGGTTATTTTTTGGTGTGCAAACTGAAAAATAACAACAGAAATAAATTCCTATGTGAACTACAATGAAAGTATCAACAAAACTCTACAAAAAATAATCTTCATTTCAATTATCACACATAAGGCAGTCTTTACACACGACAACAGAATGTTCCATATACATGTATTGCTTACACTGATAGCAGATGTGTTCTGCTTTCCTGGCCTCTTTTTAGTACATACTTGACTTCTTGCTGGTCTTGCTATTTTGTCGGAAGATTGTTATCATATTATACAATATATAGGAACATAAAAGATCAATAAAATGAGGTATTAAATTCTTCATATATATTGTACATTTAGAATAAACAACATTTTCACATCAGATGTGTATTTGCCTACAAAATCTAAAAGATAAATTCCTATATGAACTACAATGGAAATATCAATAGAGCTCTAGTATAACAAAAATAGTCTTCGCTTCAATTATCGCACACAAGGCGGTCTTCATACATGACAACTGCACGCTCCACGCACACATCTCTCTTACACTGACAGCTCATGCGTTTAGCTTCCCTTTCCTATGTGGCAGACCATCCTCATCATATCACTTGTCCTCCCATTTTGTCAGAAGCTTCCTACTATATTGTACAGTGTTCACTTAGAAGGAAATGAGATATCAAGACAATAAGATATCAAATGTGTAATGAATGCTTAGAACAGACATCAGCATTTTCATGTCAGCTGTTTTCTTACAAAACCTGAAAGATAACATCAGAAATAAAAAGCTATGTGAACTAAAATGTAAATACGAGCAAAAGCCCACCACAGAAGTAATCTTTGCTTCAACTGCCTCCCCCAAGCCAGTCTTCACATATGAATAATGCATGTTCCATGCACAAATATCACTTATACTGTTAGCACATATGGTTTGTTTTCTTGACCTTTCTTTCTTTTTTTCTGATAAGTGATTTTTTTGTTACTTTAAGAATACAAAAAAAAAATCAAAACAATGGTAGAGAATTTCAAATCAAGATTGTAAGAGCATAACATTGGTAAGTACATTAGGTCTTGTTATCTTCAAAGTAGTTGCTAATATTACAAGATACAGGCATGAAAAATTGATAAAATAATATAGGGATAAACCCTTCTTTTCAATGAACTAGTAGCAGTTAGCAGTTTAACTATCTTAACTACTTCATGTGTGTGTATATATATATTTTTCCTTTTCCTTTCTTCTTTTTTTCCTTTCCCCCATTCCAGTTTCTCTTTCTGCTTGAGCAATATCTCTGACTTCACAATATCCATTGTGCATTTTGGATCTTGTTTACTCTTACAGTTTCTTACACTAGTTAGATAATCCAATGTTTACACATATGAGACTGATTTATTTCACTTACGAGCATGGTCTCAAGTTGCATCCATTTTCCTTTGACAGATTTTTGGTTTTCCTGTTGCTGTAGTAGGTCTTTATGATGTTATGACTACCTGTTCACCTGTCAGTTAATCAGTGCGCTCCAGTTTTTTTGCACAGTTCCCTGGGAAGGTACATTTTGTTTGTCCTCTGCTGTAAATGAACTGTATGAGTTCCGGCCCCAGTCTTTTAAGAAAATTTCTCTGTGATAATTTGCACTTGTTATTTTCTTTGTAAACTATCAAACTGTTTCTGTCACACATGTTTATAATTGAGTAAAATGCAATCATTGGCCAACATTTTGTGTTTTGGGTGACATTATAAAATTTCCTTCGCCTTTGGTCTTGTTGTAGAAAGTCACCATCTCAGGCTTCTGTTTTGTCAAGGTTTCCCTAGCAATATTTCCATCATAGTGCAATATTGACATCAGCAGTATCAATTTGTTTCTCTTTTCCATATTTGAAGCCAATATCTACCTGAAATTCAAAGATTGTACTATACAAGTCGCTGTTTTGCAATTGCAACATTTCATTTGGAATTTCTGCTTTGATCCTATGTGCAATTCCTATGATGGTCAATGTGTTCTCTGTTAGCAAATATCACATTAGTGGGAAACTGGTAAACTAAACATCCAATGTCAAATTCTGATTGGTTTGGGAGATAGGAGCAGCAAGTCTGTCCACAGCATCATTTGGTTTGTTACTATATGAATAAAGACCTGATTGCTGGGTTCCAGTACAGATTTCAAATTGAAATCACAAGTCTTCACATTTACAAGGGTATAAATTTTTATGTCATATTATGAAGGTTTTTTTTTTTTTTTTGAATATAGTTCCTGAAACTACAGTGACCATCAAATGCTGTAAGGTCTTCACCGATAGTAATGTATCCAGGTGGTATATAAATTGCTTGACAATTATCGACAAATCTCTCAAATCATGAGCAGATAGCAGCCAGATGATCAGTTATTTTTCTTTCTTGGTGGGTGGTTTTCTTATCAAACCTCAGGCAACTTTGAAGTAAATCTCTCCAGTGTCACTGTTACTCTATAAACCTCAGGCCCACACCCATCACATTTTCATAAGTCTTTTAAATTCCTGCAGTGACCATGAGAAAGCCCTGCTGAGTACAGCAGACCTATGAATGCTTTCAGTTTAGGTAGCGAGGTGTCATAATAAATACATTTTTGAGTATCACTATCGATGCATACAGAACTTTTTGCTTGTATTTCAGCATTTCTGTATTTCAAATTTTGTAGTAGTTTATCTGTTACAATTTCCAACAATGAATGGCAGTCCTGCCAATCCACTCAATAGGTTTTATCCCTGCCAAGATCCTCGCTATATTTTTGGACCTAGTTCTAACATTTGTATTATTCCATTTGGTTGAGCGACCATTTTGTACAATTTCTACTAGTCAAATATATATATATATATATATATATATATATATATATATATATACACTCACATTGTTGTTTTACTTGTTATCTGAATTAAGGAGGTCCACATTCCCTATATCTGTGCTGGTCTATTCTTGCTCCATTTCACTGACACAGGAACTTTGGCTGACATGGCCAATGTAAAAGTCATTATAATTTTCATGATCCATGCATGAATGATCTGATGATTTACTTTCGACCTCCTCCAAAACTTGCAAATTCAATTTTTCACATGCCATTGTACCAAACTGGGTTAATGCTACCAGAAAAAATCAAAAGAAAACTTTTAAAAAACAAATCCTATATGCAGAGATATTTAGGAATGAGTATTTCATGGGTAAAACTCACCTGTCACTGCTTTGAATCTCCTATACACACCTTGCTGTTTGTGGGCAGATGTACAAATGAGCTTGTGCTTTCCCCAGGTGCAGCTACTGTGAGTCATACCCACATTCTATTTATGGTAAAATACATGTTTACAGAGCAGAAGAGTGGTGTGGGTATATTTTACCCCTGTGATGCTTAGGTAAACATAAAAACCATGTTAGATGGAGCATTATGTGGGTAAAAATGTCAGTTTGACACTTTTTCCCACATGCACACACCCTGCCATTCATCATACCAAGTGGCAAGCATTAAGATAGCTTCTCATATCCCCCAGGTGCAGCTACTGAGATGTACAGCTGGCTACTGCTAAAGTACAAATTTACAGTAGAAAAGTATGGGATGGGTTATTGTAACCCAGTGTTACGTTGTTGAGGTAATATTTGTTAATAAAAAGAAACAGAAGTCCTGAACAAATATCAAACAATAAGATTGAATTAGTAATAAAGCTTCTTCCATCAAAGAAAAAACCAGAAATTGACAGCTTCACTGCAGAAATCTATCAAACTTTTAATCGACTAATACTAATCTGTATGAGCTTTTTTATTGACGAGATATTATACCTCAAACCCACAATTTAAAGGAAGAGAGGCTTAATTTTGCCATGGTTTTAGCCCATGATTGGTTGGCTTCACAGCTGAGACATAATGATGTAAGGACATGAGGAAGCAAAGCTGCTCAGTTCATGGTGTCAGGGAAGCAGAGCTGAGGAAGTGTCAGAGAGGAGTCAGTGAAAGACCTTCTTTATATTACCCAAGGCCATGCCTCCATGACCTGTCCAGACACACACAGGAATGTGCTTTACTAATGTGCTAGGTATTTCTTAATCCAGTGAAGTTGACATATCATGGTTAATGTTTACAGAATTTTTCTCAAACTTTTCCAGAAAACTGAAGAGAAGAGAACCCTTCTAAACTCACTCCAGGAGACCAGCATCACCCTCCTGGAATTTTTTTAAAAAATTGAACCCTTTCTGTCAGCAGTTTGTAAGAGTTCCCACCAAGGTCTACAGTTAGGTCTGTCCATAAACATAACTTATTTTTCTATCCAGAAAAATTGCAGTTAAGGCTTTTGTAAGTTTGGTGGCCTTATTTAAAAGTCTATTACATTTTACAGTTTAAAAATCAGGCAGTGCATGGATGTAGCGCAGGGGTAGAGTGTTTGTCTAGCTTGCTTAAGGCCCTGGGTCCCATCCCAAGCACTGAAAACAATCAGTATTGATTCTTCAAAGTAAACAGAATTTGAAGCATCTTTTATATTTCTATAAAGGTGATTTACTCCCACTCTAATTTTCACAGGCTGTGCAAGATATTGTGGTAAATTTTTGCCTTCAATCAAACTTCTCATTATTAAGACAGCAAGCAAAGTGAGATGATAAGTTGACTCCTGAGAAAGGAAGGAGGCCTTGTTATGGTTATATCTGTGAATTACTATTTCCTTTTATGGAAGCCAGTAGATATAGTAGCATCCAGCTGTAAACTCTTTAATAATATTAGCAAGCCATACTTAATGATGTATATTTAAGAATTTGTTCTATGACTCATAGCTGAAATCTATAATGTTATTGTTTGATATCAGAGTGCATTTTCCTCTTAACTTCATACATGAACAAATTTGAATCTCAGTCTCTGCTTGAAACCATATGGTCGATAAGAAATTATAGGTTAAAGAAAGGCTGTAGAGGGAAGCAATGGAGACAGTTGTTTCTTTTGAATGCTGCAAGAGTGTATCAACTTTGTCCCAGCCTGGAGCAGGACATGTAGCTGTAGTCATTGTTTAATATTTGCTTTCTTTTTGGAAAAGCAATTTTTCTAGGGTTGATGTTCTCATAAGGAGTTGAAATTCCTGTTAATTATATGGGAAAAGTTTTGCCCACAAGATACTGTTGTTGAACCATTCTCCATTGTGTCTTGGTATACTCCCATTGCTGGAAGAAACCCCCTCCCCCGACCCCGGAGTAAGGAGCACTGTAGGAATCACAACAGCCTGTACTTCCAAAACTGTTTCATTGAGAGGTTAAAGGGCAGTTTGTAACTATAAAATATGAATATTGGCCTGCAAAGGAAGTGGAAGTAGCAGTTTTATAATTTGTCCAGGAAACTCTACTCTCAATATTTCAAATATGTACATGCTTGATAAACTTGAATACCAACTTGTCAATGATATGTTCTGTGGTAAGTACTTTGAATGTTTCTGTAATACAATGCACTTTAAAAATTACCAAATCAGTGGAAGGTAAAGATTAGTATCACTTAAGTAGAATTCTACATTGCACCTCAGAATTCAAAACTGATTTTGGTTAGCAGTGAAAGGTAAACCTGACACTGAATGTCCTGATTTGCCTAACAAATGCCTAACATGTAGCAAGGCTGGGTTTTAGTGAAACTTTCATATAAATACAATTACCGAGGAATGCTTCAAAGATTGGTCTCTAGTTTTCTTGGTTCAATTAGTCTGTCTGATTCTACAGTTTATTTTCTGTCCCAGTGGTATGAGCTGCATAATATGCATTATGCTTCCTTTTTATTTTGTTGGGGAAACCAACAAAATTTTTGGAGTCTTGACATAGCTTGAGTGGCATCGTCTTCATAGTTAGGAGCTATGAAACATAATCTTTGCCTTCTATATGAGCAGAGTTTCCCAAACAGTTCTCCTCCTGAGACACTGAGCACCTCCTTATTTGCACAGTTAGCTTGAGTAAATGAAAGTGTGTGCTCACAGTGACTGAGTCCAGATCCCGGCTCCCCACACCCTCTGTCTTCTCCCCACAAACCTCAGGACTGAAAAACATCAACATTTTGGTAGTTTTACAACCTATTTACAGGTGCGCTGGTTGATTCATTTTCAGCTATTTTAATAGTTCTTTCTCAGTAGTTTAGTAATGGACCCAAGTACTCACAGCCTGCAGTTAATCATTCCATGTTAGAGTTGAAGGTGACTTGAGCAAATTGTGGTACTGACCATTCAATTCACAGATGAAACAATGAAGGCAGAAGGTAACATGATAGAAGAGGGAAGTAAAGGAATTTGGAAAAAACATCAGGTTCTAATCTTAAGGCCACTGTGCAGTATGTCTGTCATTTTAGGCATGGTACTAAGCCACTTGGAGTCTCCATGTCTTCACCTGCCAAACTGAAATAATCCTTTTTTGTTACAATATTTTAAAATGTAGCAAAATGGACTTGAGTTGTATATCTAGCATGGTACGGGGTATGCAATTATTCATTTGTTAAGTAGCCTACTCTGTTTGTAGAGTAAGATACAGAGGCTGATTTAAAAATGTCTTCATGCAACTCCCAGTTCAGTGCATTATCCATGTATTGTGTTGTCTCTGGCTGCCTTTTCAAAATATCTTGACTTCTTTCTTCTAAATACTTGAGAGTCCATTAATGCTACACTGCAACTCTTCATTAGTTTTCAACTTACTTGCAACTTTATTGTCTGAGGAAAGTCTAAGGAAGGAGATCCTTTTGTAATAACGATAAAGGTAACTGATATTTCTAGAACGCTTATAGTTTCAGAGCACATTCACAGACTTGGAACCTTTGAGTAGCATTGATGAATCGCTAGGACCAGTGTTTTCATCGCTGTCGATATGCAGATGAGGTAACTTTTCCCAAAGCTAAATCTGGCCAAGGCCCAGGGTGCTATGGGACTCAGGAAATTGTTCCCAATCCTTTGACTTCAGTGCTGTGGGTGTCTCCTACTGGATTTTTCTATTGACTATAGATGAATCTGCTGCTGGTTCAGATCCCCCCTGTGTATACTGGGGTACAGGGGCAGGACAGTACGTGACCAGAAAGGCAGGAATAACACAGAGAATGGTGGTGGACAAAGTAGTTAAGAGATGCAGTGGAAGGAGACGTTGGAAGAGACTAGAGTGCTGGCAGCGGAGAAGGTTTCTCCAGATGTTTTCAAGCTGTCTAGCATAATTTTCATTTGCTAAAAAGAATGGTGTTTTCCAAGGCTTCTGTAAAGTGGCAGGATGCTACCAAACAATGTCACACCTTGCCCTAGGCACAGGCTAAAATTTTCTAGTTTTTAATGACATGGGGGAGTATGTGTTGCCAAGCAGTATTTAGGTCTTAATTAAAATCTGAAAGTTGAAGCGATACATAAAGAATATTGAAATGATCCAGTTTAGCCAGTGTTCAAAATAATTTGAATTAATATATGCTATAGTCACTTGGAGAACAGATTCATCATCTATAGTCTCCAAACTTAGTTACCTGGTTTTGGAGACAGAGGAACTAAAAAAGGGGTTGAGATTAATATAAAAAAGAAATAATATAAAGTCTGTGGGGCCTAAGAAAGCATTTGTTGAATTGACTAAAAGTCAATGGGCCATTAAAAATAGAGGACTGAATCAGTGAAATCTGTCCTCAGATCTTTCAGCTGGAATTGGTACGGACCCCACAGTCCTGGAGAGTTCCATTTAAAAGCTTTTTTGCACCAAGGATTGAACCTAAGGTATTTGCACTGAGCTACATCCCGAGCCATTTATATTTTTTATTTTGAGACAGCATCTTGCTAAATAACTAAGTTGCTCAGTCTGACCTTGAAGTTGAGATCCTTTTGCCTTAGGTTTCTAGGGTGCTTGGCTTACAGGAGTATACTACCATGCCTAATTTAGAGTGTTACTTTTCAATCCTTCAATGGCTGTCTTGTTCTTTTAAGGCTAAATTTCCCCCACTTTTGAGGTGTTGTGCTAGCCTTTGGCTTAACATTTTAAGCTTACTTTAATGGGATGACACAGGTAATAAATGGAATAATTTAAGAAATTATTAAGAAGTAATTTCAGTTTATTGGACATATAGTAGTGATCAAATATTCAACGGGAGTTTGTATGTGTATGTGTATACATGCATGCATGCGTGTATGTACTCTGCAATGCAGCTACACACTGGGGCTCAAGACACTGTGACTACTTAGATTAGAATTCCTATCCTGAACTCAGACTGGGCTCTTTCATTGTACACATTCTGAAAGGGTACAGAGCTGTTTAACACTCAAGTAGTAAGTTTAACTACCTAGTACAAATTTGTTCCCCAAATATTGATTAAGATTTCCTTACATTCCAGCTGACACTATCTTCGTGAATAAAACCAAAAGAGGACCTCTGTCCTCATGGGGTTTTACTGACTTGTGGGGCAATTTGGTAGTTAACCATTCTGATAAGGAGAGAAAATAATGCCTGTTACTGGTAGGGGACTACTTCAAGTTCTTAAATGTTTAAGGAAAGAAAAAAAGTTAGACAAACAAGATGAGAGTACAACCATTTTTGTTCTTACATTTTGTCTCCAATGGGTGCACAAACACTTCTTGTGGGGACGTGCTTTCCACCTGCTATGCTTAGATATAAAATGTCCTCAGTGGCCCATGTGTTAAAGGTTTGGTTCCAGGGTGGTTCCATTGAGGAGTGGGGGAACCCCGAGGAAGTGGAGTTTGGTGGTCGGTGCTAGGTTGTTGGAAACGTGCTCCCTGCAGGTACTGTGGGACCCCAGCCCCTCTCCTCCTCCTCTTTACTCCCTGGCTTGTCCTGTAAGCGCTCCTCACATGCTTCCTACTGTTGCCATTCTACAGCCTAATCAGAACTCCAAAGCGATGGGTTCACTCAGTCATGAACTGGACACTCCATAAAATATAAGCTACATCAACTTTGTCTATTATAAGTGAATCACCTGAGATATTTTGTTATGGTTACTCAAATATGATCACTATGCAAACCTTTCTGGAAACATAGAGGTAAAGTCATTCCTCCCTAGGTGGCCTACTAATATCTGCTCTCAAAGATTTCCCACAGGTAGGCTTGCTAACCTTTGCGAGTCACTCTCTATGTACAGGATGAAAAATAGTTAAGAATATTTACATTGAAGATGAAAAATCATTAAGAACATTTCCATCTTTGCAATGAAATCACATAAAATACTGATAGAATGAGATGCATGGTTATTCTATTTCTAAGAATTGATTTTTATGATTAATATTTGTAATATGGTTATTAGTCAGAGGATTAAACTATATCTGAGTTTTTATTTACTCTGGGAAATGTGAATAAGTTAAGATTAACATTTATGTGTCTAATTAGCAATTAAAATTTGTGGTCCCTCCCCAATATATGCTTTTTTCATTTTAAAATATAATTGAGCAGACTCTACTATTTACTGTCTCTGTTCCAACTAATGAGATTTCTGAGATTAGCTGAGATCTCATTTCTCTCTCTGACTCTCTGCCTTACTTGTGTTAAACTTGGTCACATCTTGAACCCAAGTGACTAGTTTCTCCTCATTCCTTTTTAACCCCAGCCTGGCTTGAGTGTACCTGTTCCTATTATAAATGAATTTCACAGTGAGGGATAATACTCAGTTTCCACTTGAGTCAAATGGAGAACTTCATTTTGGAGTTTTTCAGCTTCCTTGTACCTGCAGTTAATGCAACTATACTTGTCCAGATGTACCTGTAAAAGGGTGTCAAAAGGAAAGATCAGAATAGACACCGATGAAGCCAAGGATACTTGCCTCTTGTTCTTCACTCTAAGATCCTTTTACAAAAAATGAAATGACTGACAAAGATTCAAGTGCTTGCCCTGCTGGACAAAAGCTAACTCAGTGTGTTGACATCATTGTGCGAAAGTGCTTTATTGAAGTGCCAAATAAAAAAAGATATAATCCCCATCGATGCCACACTGACTTACCCAGCTCAATATTCTTGACTTAGTGGCTAGTCAAAATTGTGGCTAAAAGGTTTGAAAACTTAGATCACCTAAGAGAAGTCTTGCCTTCGTCTTACTTCATGTTTTCATGGCTTATATGTAACTGGGGTGTATCAATGTGGTCTTACTTTTCCGTTTTTATTCCTCTCCTTCACATATTTTACTTGTAGTCGGAGGTCTGCAGGAATGGAAGGAAGACTCACACTCAGAATTTGCTAAAGGGAAAAGTCATTTAAATAAAACATTCAATAGCCCAAGTCCCTGACTTGGAAATTGTTCTGGCAAATTTCTCCAAGGCAAAGCGACTTTAGATGGCAGAAGCTATGGCCATTACATTAAAACAGATGACGCATGCTTTGTGTATTTCCAGGGCGGAGAGTTATTTCCTCCTGCCTTTCTTCCCAGGGAGGCAGGGCAGAGGGGTCATCCTCCCACTCTTCGCTGATTCCAAAGGAAATGTTAGATTCCTGTCTCCTGTTAGTGTCCGGATAGGGGTGGAGTTAGGGAGGTTAGGCAGACAGGTTTCTCCTTTCTAGAATATGTGGGTATAAACACAGAAAACAAATACGTATTTACACATATGTGCATACAAAAACTTACCAAGATTTCTGTATTTGTATTTCTATATAAATCTTATCTAGTTTCAGTTTACATAAGGAATGTATAGAAACTTATGTAGAGATATCCCCATCCATCTGTGTATCAATTTATTAATATATATCTTGAAACTTAAAAATATATAGCAACAATCTAGTTTTCACTGTGGACAATGCAGAACTTCCAGTTAGATAACTCAAGTACCTGCTAATTACGGGCTCTTGCACAACACATGAAACATGTCTAAATCCAGAGTAGTTTATTTATTGATACAGCTATGATACTGGCACCTTCCCTACTTACGAGGTTATTGTGATCATGAGATGAAGTGATAAACACAAGCGTGATTTAAAATCTGCGCTGCATTTTTACAAACTACAGCACATAATTTTACCTGTCTGCCATGGTGACCAACTTAGCTTATGTGACTTTAGGATCTTTTCTATAAAATTCAGTTGAAAGCCAAAGAAAATTGCGATTTGGTCTGTAGGAAAATCAGTTCTATCTGTTGCCATTTAAAGCTCTCAGGAATAAGTTGTATGTGGAGGACTAATTAAGCGTAAAAATCTTCATAAGCTGAAAGAAAGATAGCAATGTGCCCTATTCAAGAGAATAACTACACAAGTCAGGTGGCAAGTCACAGGAGTCGCAGAGACCACTGTTCACAGTATCAGAGCTGCTGAAGATTTTGTCTCAAAGGGGCAGCCACCTGATCCCCAATCTGCTAGCAAGCATCACTGCTTCCCTTTCTGTGGCTCTGTGAAAGCCACAGAAAATCTCACTGTGAACCTCCAACAAACTATATTTTTGATCTTCTATCAATATATTGGCCCTCCGAAATGACCTCTAATGAAACCCAACATCTTGGCAAAGAGATTTATCGGTACTGATTTGGATTCACCCCTTAGACATTAGGGTTAGCACATATTTTAATGCCTGTGTTAGAATATACCACATGTGATGTGCTAGTAAACATACAAAGGTGCTGTCTCCTGAAATAACCAGCACATTTTATGTCTTCAGCATTGGCTTTCTTTACTTTTTTCTTTGGCTGAAGATACTAAGGTGTGTTTGCGGGCATTTTCCCATAATCAGCCTGCATGAGTATGCACAGCCTGTGGGCTGCAGTCTCACACTTCACGATTTCCACATACATCCAGTTACCACCCTCCAAAATAAGTCACGTGTCCTTTTCAGGGACCTGTGCAGAACAGGCAGGCACCACCAGGCCTCTTCTTGCTGTATGCCAGCTGGTTGGTACTATGTTTATATGCTGGTGTGTTTGCTGAAACTGCCCAAGCTCTTGTTTTCTTCAACCATGATTTCTGGATCATCTGTGATGTGAACATTTATGACTTGGGAATGCAGTAGAGTTCTTAATGTTTTCATAGTTCTGAACCATGTCTCCCCAAACCCAGCTGCACATTCATATTACTCAACCACTATGTATCCTAGATATCTTCAAAATACTTCAATATCTCTTTTATGAAAAGAAGTAATTAAAACATAGGTCCTAGAGGTGCAGAGACCACCGTAATAAATTTGCAAACTGTTCCTGCCAAGATGTGGCATATTAAAAGTTTAATTGAGATCGAATGAATCATTTTAAAATTAACAGAACAGCAGAAGTAATAAAATTATAATCATGTTTTGGCACATATTTTGAAATTCATAAATTCTCAAGTGTACCTTTCATTTGTGGGAACGGCAAAGAGTGGCTGTTCCTGTGCTATATTAATCATGTTTATGTTTCCTAAAATCACAAGTTCAGGTCCTAGTACACTTGGTTAAACCTTACGTCTTTGCATAAATAATTTATATTTGCAAAAATTTCCAGGTCAGAAACTTTGCATAACATTAAAAAAAAAATCTACATTTCATCTGTAAATAAAATGATGTGGAAATTATTGGAAAGGCTACATTACACCTTAATGCTCATGAGTAACACTTCTGAAATGCTACTAAATATCTTAAGAAATATTCCTTACAAACATATTCAGTATGTATACATTGAGAGGAATTCAACTTAGTGGTAGTATTAAATATTGGGGAAAATATGCATAACTATGTAGAAACTTCCCTGACACAATAATTGCATTCTTGAAATTTTACATTTATCTATTTTTAAAAGTGCAATATTTTTGATTGACAACAATTTTAGAAAGATACTTTCATAGAAACTTACCTTTTAAACATCATAATCATTTTCTATAATGTAAATTTTTTCAATTCTTTGTGCATTTCTCTACCATAAGTCTATAGTGATTATGAACTGCTTTTGGGAGGAAACAGTATATTTAACTACTCTATAAATTTTATAAATTTCAAGTAATCTAAATATCCAACACAAGATTAGCTAATTAAACTATTGTGCCTTTATACAGTGAATAGCATCATTAAAACTTATAAACTGCTTTTCAATGGCAGAAAAATACAAATAATGTATTGTGTAATAAGAACTTGTACAAAAGAGGGAATAGTAAATTTTGGAACAAAAACTATATACATACATATAACAGAGAAAAATACACAATGGGATATTAACTATGGTTGCCTCTTAGTTCTAGGAATATGGGTAATTTTGTTCTCTTTGAAGCTTATCTATATTTCTGAAATTTTTCTGAAAATTATATATTACTTCATAACTAAGAATTAAATATATTTTAAAATGAAACATTATATAGTATTTATGGAGATCTTTAGGAATTGTATATTTTTAGCAGGCAGGATGAGGAGGGTGCAGGTGATCTGAGCATAGGAATCAGAAGAAGCAAATTCACTGAAATGTGACCAGGACTTCATGAGTGGCTATTAGATCTATCACACTGAAAAAAAGGGACACTGAGACAGATCAGAGAAGAGCTCATAACTCATACTAAGAAATTCATATTCTATACAAGGTGGCCATACTCACTGGTTTACCTGGGAAAGTCCCAGTTTAGCCCTATTGTAACAGCATCATCATTAATCACACCAATTTACAAAAAATTGCCTGGGTTCAGAGGATACATTGTGTGGTCACCTTAGATAACTGCTGAGAAAACACTGAAGGGTTATTAGCAGGAGGTTAAACAAGAGGATTTAGTTTGGGAAGTGGATACTTGGCTGCACTGTGAAAATTGAATTTGCAGTGCGGGAATGTGGGCAGGAGGGTTGGTGAGGGTCCTATTGCAAAGCTGGTGGAAACTAGGGCAGTAGCAATAGGAGCAGAGTGGAGACAGGAGAGAGAATTCCTATGGAAAAGTAAATTTCACATGAGATAGTCGTAAAAAGTTTAAGGTTATGGTGGGTTATTTTGATAATCGATATTATCTACAGAAAGTGTAAGGGCAGCTCTGTCCTATTGGAAGTGTTTGCACTAAGAAATGTTCTTTATTTGTGCTGTCTACTGTGGTCATAAGTAACCACATGTGATGAATGGTAATTTGAGTTATAAGTTATAGCAACATTAATTAACAAGTTTAAATTTAAATAGCCACATGTGCTCAATGTTTTCTTCTTCTTATAAGACAGTGTGGTTCTAGATATTTATCTGTGCAAGGTATGTGAGAGGGATCTGGGTGGGAAGATTACTTTTGGGAGGGATCATTTAGGTCCTGATTTCACTGATTCACTGGCCAACAGACCTTACATACTGAAAAGAGAGGAAGATGCCTTATTTCAGGGATGAGCAGAGGAAAATAAGCAGGGAAGAGACAAGGAAGAATTTAGAAATGTAAGGAGAGACCCCGGAGGTGGAGTTGGTTTAGCAATCAAAGAATCAGATATGGAAGGGGTGAAGGAGGGTGACTAACAGTGATTAGGTTTTATGCTATAAGGGCTTCATTGAGTAAGATGAAGGCATTTTGGAAAGATTGCAGTGAGATTATAGGGGGAGGGGCATTTGGGGATGGGATTCAGTGCTGATGAAGAGGAGATGTTGTAAGTAAAAAGGGAAATTTATGTTCTTCCTTGGAGACTGAAGTTATAGTTTCAAACAAAAGTTGAAACATGAAAACTATGTCTCAGAGCCCATTGCTTTACTCACATTCTTAAGGAATTGCACAGGGAACTTCTTAATGGAGCCACTTTTATAAAAATTGATGGCCTATGCCAGTCAGGAAGGAAACCCATTTCACAAGGGCAGAGAACTGTTTTTTCTGTCTTTGATGATATCAGTCCAGAACCTGGGGGTTTGTTTATCATTTCAGCAGAGCAACTGCAATAAAGGGCCAAAGATGAAAGAGCGATGGAACCCCAAAAAGGAAGACAGAATCAAAACATCCCATGCCCTCCCTTCTCATTCTCAAATAAGAATGATTATGAAAAGTGTATAGGTAAACGTTTCTATTAGGAACCTTAAAACTGGAAGGATGCAGATAATTAGGTGTTCATCTGACCACTTTGCTTTTGCAGGTGGAGGCCAACAGGAAACATGGAATGAACACTAGACCTGGGTAGACTTGGGTTCTGGGGCTGATCCCACTGGTAATGAACTCTGTGACCTTGGCATGCAAACCACTTCACTCTTCTGTCGCAGCTGCTTACTAGCTTAGCGTTCAAGTTTACATTTTTCAACTTTA
This sequence comes from Dinomys branickii, assembly GCA_004027595.1. Classification (NCBI taxonomy): domain Eukaryota; kingdom Metazoa; phylum Chordata; class Mammalia; order Rodentia; family Dinomyidae; genus Dinomys; species Dinomys branickii. The sequence goes on along the minus strand of PVLD010001025.1, from coordinate 58,211 downwards.
GAATTCTGCTAGTGGAAAAGCCAAGTTAAAATTATAGTTAACTGGACAGTAGAATCTAGATGCACAAGATCCATGCCGAAGTTTGTTAACCTGCATAATGAAATATGCAATGGTTACATTTCGGTGGATACTTTAAGTGGCTTTAATGGCTATATTGACCATTGGTTTAAACAAACCAATGTTCAGATAGTTTAGAGAAAAACTGAGCTATGCAGTGTTAAAAAAATGTAAAATACAGAAGTAGTTATTTTCAAATTACAACCCCCTCACAAATAATAAGATTATGGGCTGAGATTTTTACATGGCAAGCTTCAGTTAAAAAAAAAAAAAACTCTTGAAGGCATTTTAATAATGGTGCCTGGAGGGGAAGATAATGTGGTGATCAAAATATGCAGTACTGCTAACCTCTGCTTTCAGTTCTATTTAAGAAAAAGGAAAGAAAGGAAAGAAGAAGGAAGAGAAGAGAAGGAAAGATTTGAGGATTATCCAGGGAATCAGTACCAGCAGTAGACAGATAGTAGATAAACAGACACATAAGAAGGTGGTTTATTATGGATACTGGAATGTGATTACAGAGACCAGAGGTCCCCTGGTCTGCACTTTCTAAGCAGGAGCACCAGGAAAGCTGATGGTGTGATTGAGTCTGAGTCTGTAATTCTGAGAATCAGGATAAGACCTGGTGTCTAAAGTCCACACAGCCAGCAGTTTTGATGCTGGAGAGTAGGAAAGATGAATGTCCCAGCTCTAGAAGAAAGAATGGATTTGCCCTTTCCATAGCTTTTAGTCATGCTTGGACCCACACAGACTTAGATGAGGCCTTCCCATATTAGTGAGCATGGCGCTTTCCTCAGTCTGCTAATGTAAGTGCTAATTTCTTCCAGAAATTCCCTCATAGACATACAGACATATCTGGAAAGCAGGAGAAGGAAAGACAGAAGGAAACGGAGAGAGAAAGAGACAGACAGAGAGAAACAGAGAGACAGAGAAGACAGGAGAAAGGGGAGGAAGAAGAGAAAAAGGAAGAAAAAGAAAGAAGAAAGGAATAAATGAAGGAAGGAAGGAAGGAAGAAAAAGAAAGAAAAAAGAAAGTTTGGTGTGATCTCTGGGCTTCCAATTCTTTATCAATGAAACAGGTTTGGAGCGTAATCTTTTCAAAGTGTCTTCCAACCCTTCCATGTTCCAACACTGATGATGCAACTTACCTAGCCCAGGATTATTGGTTTGTGTTGTTCAGAGTACAGCAAAGCACAGTATTAGGAAAAAGATCCCTGTGTGATGTTTCATGTGAAGGCATATGGTACATAGATAGGAAATTCTTTTCAGCTAGACTGAGATAAAAAAAATGAAAAGGGTTTACTAGTTAAAACTGGCCGCCACTCCAGCTGAGTGCAAGGGGCTGGAATCAATAAATCTGCCCCTGATGAATAGTCTTCAGGGGTCACCTCATCTCCTCTCCTATCACCTCCTCTTCAATGGCCTCAGTCCTGGGAAAAGAGCTGCTCCTCTGTGCTGCAGATGACACAGGTGAGATGCTCTGCTAGGGAAGGAATCTGGGGGAAGCTAACATATATCATGAGATCCCGGACAAGTGAAAACCTATGTATTTTCTTCCATTAATCAATGATCAAGAAATATTTTTAAAAAATAAATAGACTGCCTGCATTCAGGTATCTTGATTGGTCCTCAAAGCACCGAATTCACTCTGCAGTAATCTAAGGAATATCTTCACCAAGGAGCCAACCTGTTCTGGTTTTCACATGCCGAGCTGCTTATACTAAATCAACACAAAAAGGATACTACATATTTCCCTAACTCAAGACATTTCCTGGAAAAAAAGGAATCGTCTTTCAAGAAAATTTTTGGAGCAGGATTGGGCAATAACTTCATAGCTGGAATTTTTGGACTTATCAAAGTGCTATCTGAGATTCTGGAATTAGGATGATCCTACATCTTAGATAGATCCAGAAATTTTTAAAGTTTGCACTATCCTTAAAGGTGGAGAGTGAGGGTACCTGGACTTCATTCTGCTTGGTTTCCCAGGGTGCACATTACTTCTTTTAATGCGAACACAGCTGAAATGATAGAGTGTGGTGATTCCTCTTAGAATTGTATTTTTTCTTTCATTGTAAAGACTGGTAAAACACTGAACTACAAGTGCTACGAGAAGAGAGAAGAAAAGCAGTGCTTTCTTGTGATGTAGAGTCCTTGTGTGACTTTAGGTAACAGGCTTACAGAAGGGAAGGTTGTGGTTTGGACATAGAATTGTAATGCTCTTGGCCTTTGTGTCTTAGACCCGGTTCACCTGTAGTTGCTCAACCTTTTATCCTTTCCATATCTTGGTAGGTGAGGTCATAGCATAGAATTTTCTTTTCATGCAGAGTCATTTCAACAGCTCTTGGCTACCTGGTACCATAGCTATGTGGTATGAGTGTTTTGCTGACATCAATAGACACAATGCATTACCCATTTCCTCTCTAATGCTTGCTACTCATTTCCTTACAGACCTTGCTACTTTACAGGAACTGTTCTCTTAAATGTTACCCTGAAATGAACATTCATTCTTCAAGACAACTATTCAAATTGGACTTGGGTAGCCACCTGTTTCCTCTTAAAACTCTCCCTGGACATGCCTGACATCACGTTTTAGTTTTTCCTCTTGCTTTTCTCCCACTACTGTTTTATTTTACTGCATTTTACTTTTGTGATGCTGAAGAGTGAATCTGGGGCCTCATGCCTAACAGACAATACCCTTTACCAATGAGTATACCACAGCCTCCTATTGTATTTTTCTTACAATGTGCTTTTTACAAATCCCTTCCTTAAATTTGACATATTTTTCTTTCTATATTTTTCTAGAATATAAGCTCGTCTTTTATAACTTCTTTTATAACTTTTAGTTCTAGTCTGTTACCTAAAAATCTAAATCTCTTACTCATTCTGACATCAGAGTTGCCGTCTAGAATTTTTAAGTGCTTCCTGTAGGTTCATAAATTGTGTAGTTGGTGATAGGAGAGGTAGAATTTGTATTTCCAATGAGTGAAGTTGATGGCAACTTTTAGCTGTGGAGGGAAACATTCAACTAGTAACAGACTTTTTTCTTTTTAAAGTTATGTGGCTAGCAGACTGATATTTAACCTTGGAGTAGTTTTGAATGATAGTGCCTCAGTCATTTTAAAAATCACTATAATGAAATACCCAATGCAGCAAACTTTATAAAGAGCAAAGGTTTGTGGAGCCCACTGTTCTGGAGGTCCAACGGTATGACATCTGCACTGGTTCAGTTTTAAGGAGGGCCTCATGGTCAATGGTGAATGGTAATGTTAAGTATGGCCAGTCATGTCATGGGCCAGGAACCAAAAAGAAAGGAAGAGGCAGGCTTGCTCCTTCTATCAGGAACTCAAGGGGTCACAAGAGCTGCCGTGGGATACCACACAAAAGACACCCTGTTTGCAACTACCTAAGCATCTCCAATAATGTTCTACCTCCTAAGGGTACATAGCATCTCCTCAGAGAACTACTCCAGGAGATGAGCCTTTAACACGTGGTCTTTGGGGGAAACAAACCATATTCCAACCATAGCCAACCATGGAGACATCAAGTGTTCACTGAAGAAGGTCCAAAGAGGCTCATGACTCTATCTGAATACAACTGATAGAAATTTAGGACAGTAAATTTGAAAATCCCTATATAATAAGAGAGTAGCTTTAAAAATCACAGCTTATGAACAATGTTGCAAGCAAACAAACTCTGTGTAGTTATATTTAAAATAGAGTCCCTCACTTAAAACTTCCTTGAAGGGAAATATCAAGGTGCACTGATTCCTCCAGATTTGGGGAAGAAACATTACAGAAGAGATCAACAGCCTATCAGTCTCAAACACGAAGACCCAAATCCTAAACACATTAACTCCATGGTATGTTACCCATGCCAACCATATGCCGAATGAGAAATTAATTCCAAATAGACTATAGACCAGGAGAAGTAACCTAATAAAACTTTTAGCAAATAATATGGAGAGTATTTTAATAAATAGGATCTTTTTTTAAAAGTTCTTTTTTATTCATACAGTTCCATAGTACATGAAGTTTACACTTATCCTGGAGAATACACACACACACACACACACACACACACACACACACACAAGCTTATTTCTTTTGTAAAAATTTCCTCCCCTCTCCCACCCTCTGTCTCTAAATCCCCTCCCGCATTTTCATTATTATTCTTATCGTTATTCTGAGCTCCTTATATGGCATGTAATGGTTATACTCATTGTGGTTACTGGGTTCCTGTACGCGGCTTATCAGTTCTTATCTCCCCTTCCCCTCCCGCCTCTCTTGGACCCCTTTGCCTCTGCATGATGTCCATTCCCTCGTCTTCCTCTGTCCATCCTTTATTTAGCTCTCTGTACGTACTTTGCCTCACCCAAATGAGAGGTGCCACCCAGTATTTGAGCATCTGTGTCTGATTTATTTCACTCAACATTATGTGTTCCAGTGCATCTATTTTCCTACAAGGCTCTTGAATTTATCCTTGTTTGTTGCTGAATCATATCCCATTATGTAAACACACCACAGTTTTGTCATCCATTTATCTGTTTATAGGCACACAGGCTTCTTCCAGGAGTTAGGTATTATGAGTTGCTCTGCTATAAACATGGGTATGCATGTATTGCTGGAATATGATGTCTTTAGCTGTCTGGGGGAAGACATGTAAAAGGGGAGTGGCTGGATCGTACAGAATTTCCAATTGCAGGTGTTTGGAAATTGTCCACACTGATTTCCATAACGGCTGTGCTAGCTGATACTCTCACCAGCGTTGTAGGGGCTCCTTTCTCCCCACGACCACGCTGCATTTGTTATTCTTTGGCATTCCTTCTGCTACAAGATGAAATCTCAGTGTTGTTTTGATTTGCATTTCTCTGATGGCCGGAGATGCTAAGTATTTTTTCATGTTTGTTATCCATCAGAACTTCTTCTGAAGAGTGTCTTTCATTTTCATTTGGCCACTTCTCGATGGAGTCTTTCATTTTAGGTGATCTATTATTTTTAGTTCTTTATACAGTCTAGATATTAGTTCTTTGTCTGAGCAATAGCTGGCAAAATTTTTTCCGTCCTGTATGCTCTTTGGTCTACTAATTGATTCATTTGCTGTTCAGAACTTTGGAATTTGATATAACCCCATGTGTTGATTCTTTTTGTTATTGCTTGTGCAATTGGACTTCTGTTTAGAAAGTCTTTGCCTCCCCCATGACCTGAAGTGTTTTACATATTTCATCTTCCTGTAGGTTCCATGTTTTTATTTTAATGTTTAGATCTTTGACCCATTTTTATTTTAGTTTAGTACACAGTGAAGGATATGAGTTTAGCTTTAATCTTCTGCAAAGAGCAATCCAGTTTCTCCAACACTGTTCATTGAATAGATTATCTTTCCTCCGATGTATGTTTTGGGCTTTTTTGTCAAAAATCAAATAGCTGAATGTGCCTGGGGAACGTGCCTGTTTTCCTCTATTCTATTGCACTGATCCATGTGTCTGTTTTTGTTCCAGTATCATGTATTTTTATCACTGTTGCTTTTAGTATATAGTTTGAAGCCAGGCATTGTGGTGTCTTCTGCTTTCCCTTTATTACGCCAAATCCCCCCTTTTTTGGGTCTCTTTTGGTTCCATATGAATTTTAGGATCATTTTCATGAGTTTGGTGAAGAATGCTATTGACATTTTGCTTGGGATTGCAATGAATCTATCACAGTTTCACTGTAGCGGTTGTATGGGGGTATGGTTGTTTTCACAATATTGGTTCTGCCATTCCAGGAGCATGTGTTCACTTTCTCATGTCTTATTCAATCTCCCTTTTCAGAGCATTGTAGTGTTTTTTTGTAGAGGTCTTTCAATTCCATGGTTAGATTAATTCCTATGCATTTAATTTGTCTTAATGCTACTTTGAATGGTATTTTTTTCATAATTTCTTTCGCCTTGAGTTCACTCTTGGTGTACACAAATGCTACTGATTTCTGTGCATTGATTGTGTTTACCTCATTGTTGAATTTGGCTTTTAATTCTGAGCTTTTTATGTAGAGTATCATGTCATCTGCAAATGATAATTTGAGTTCTTTCTTTCCTATATGTATCCCTTTTATGTCTTCCCCTTGTCTGATTGCTGTGGTGAATGTGTTTAGTGCTATTTTGAATAGAAGTGAAGATGGGAACCCTTTTCTTGTTCCTCATTTTAGAGAAAATGCGTTCAGTTTTCCCCTATTCAATATGATGTTGGCTGTTGGTTTGTCACAAATGGCTTTTGTTAAATTCAGGGTTCTGATTATGATTGGGTGTTGGATTTTGTCAAAAGCCTTTTCTGCATCTATTCATGTGATCATGTGGGGTTTTTTCCTTGCCACTGTTTATGAGGTGTATTGTATTCATTGATTTGTGTACGTGGAACCACCCTTGCAGCTCTAGGATGAAACTTACTAGATTATGACATAAGATCTTTTTGATGATGTCTTGCATTCTATTTGCTAATATCTTGCTGAGGATTTTTGCATCTGTATTTATTAAGAAGATGGGCTTGTAGTTTTCTTTTTTAGTAGCATATTTGTCTGTTTTTGAGATCAGAGCGATGCTAGCTTCCCTAAATGAGTTTGAAAGCACTCTGTCCCTTTCAATTTCATTGAAGAGTCTGAGGAGTATTGAGGGTATACATGCTTATAGATTTTGTAGAATTTGATAGTAAATCCCTTAGGTCCTGGACCTTTTTCAGTTGGTAGGTGTATTATTGTCTTGATTTTATTGTCTATTATTCGGTTGTTAAACATTTTTGTGTCTTCTTGGGTTAGCTCTAGTAATTTGTTCAAAGGACTGCCATCTGATTCATTGATTCTTTGTATCCTCCCTTTTTAGTCTCAATTTCATTAATTTCCACTCTAATGTTTATGATTTTCCTCCTTAATTTTGGTTTGGGCTTGGGTTGTTGTTTCTCAGGTATCTTAGGTTTCCTCAGTAGGTTATGTATTTGAGCTCTCTCTGTTTTCCTAATGCAAGGATTGATTGTAATGAACCTCCTTCTTAGGACTGCTATCATTGTGTCCCGCAGGTCTCAGTGTGATGTACAGGCATTGTCATTAACTTCCAGAAAGGGTTTAATTTCTTACTTGATTTCCTCTGTGATCCATTAGATGTTCAGTAGTGTGCTAAGTTTCCAAGTGCTTGTAAATTTTCCATGTTTTTTTCTGCAGTTGATTTCCATTTTCATTGCACAGTGGTTTGATAGTGAACTTGGAGTGATTTTGATTTTTTTTTATATTTCTCTTAGCAGGTTGGTGAACTACTATGTGGCCTATTTTTGAGAAAGTACCATGTTAAAAAAAATATATATATATACTCTGTTGTAATAGGATGGAATACTCTGTAGATATCTACTAGGTCCATGTTCAGTTCTAATATTTCTTAACTGACTTTGTTTAGTTTATTTCTCTGTGAAAGTGGGTTATTGAGATCCTCCAGTATGATTGTGTTAATATTTATTTTATCTTTTATATTGAGTAGTATTTTTATTTATAAGTATTATCTCTTTTTGTTGGTTTGTTCCCTTAACTAGTATATAGTGACCTTCTTTATTTCTTCTGATCAGTTTTAGCTTGAAATTTACATTGTCTGAGATTAAAATTGATTCTCTTGCTTATTTTCAGGGCACTGATGCATAAAATACTTTCTCTCCTTTGACTTTTAGCCTCTGACTATCTTTTGGGGTTAGATGAGGTTCTTAAATGCAGTGGACTACTGATTCTGTTTTTGACCTAGTCTGCCAATATGTGTCTTTTAATTGGAGAGTTCAAGCCATTAACACTAAGAGGTATTACTGGGAGGCATGGATTAACTGCTATCATTCTGCTCTTTATTGGTGACTCCCCTATTTTTCTTTTCCCATCACTCATTTGTCGTTGTTTAAACACCATTGACCTTGCTTGATGTTTTCATTTGATTTGGGTTTTTGGCTTTATTAGTTTTGTCATTTCTGTTTCAGATATTCTTGAATATTTTCTGGAGCGCTAGTTTAGTATTCATAAATCTCTTGAGTTTTTTTTTTTTTTTCATGAGGTGTCCTCATTTCTCCATCTATTTTAAAGGAAAGGTTTGCTGCATATGTTAATGTGGATTGGAAGCTGTTTGCTCTTAGGCCTTGAAACACTTCATTTCAAGTTTAAGGTGTTTTTCATTAGGCAAAATTAAATATGGTGAGCATAAGGTCCTGAGTTTGACTCCTGGTGCAAAAAAACTAAAAATTTCTCAGAAAGAGCACAAAACTTTAATTATGAGAGATCGGTAAGTTGGACTACATTATAATTAAGAGTCTAGGTCAGATGTGGTGATGTGTGTCTGGGACCCCAGTATTCTGGGAGGCTGAGACAGACAGAATTACAAGTTTGTGCCCAGCCTGGACAACTAAAACAACTTAGCAAGACCCCCAAGTTAAAAAAAAAAAAAAAAAAAAACGCCTGGGATGTAGCTCAGTAGGAAGGCTCTGGGTTCAATACCAGTACAAAAAATTAGACTTTAATTTATTAAAACTTACCATTGAGAAAGTAAAAAATTATTATTATGGATTATAACCTAAAATAGTCTTACAATTACACCAAAAATCTGAATTCTGTGACCCAGCCTCAGACTAAACTTTGGTACAATATATATTAATATCAATTGCTGTTTGCTGTGTCTTCATTGACCACTGTCCAGTGCAGTTATTCTCATCTCCTTCCCGTTGCCCAGGGTCGGCCATTCTTCTGAAGGCCGTGTGCGTCTTCTCCCTGCAGGCTTCTGTGTGTACAGGACTTGCAAATACACCCTAGTGGGTGCGAATACTGGCCAGGGTCCCAGCACTTGCCCAGTGGAGGAGAGCCCCTCAAGAACTATTGCAAAAGAGCCCCAGAGTGTGGAAACACCAAGTGATGTAGCCAAGAGACCACTCTAGGGACAAAGGACAAAGGAATTCCTGGGTCCTTACACTGTTACTTATTTAAAGAACAAGTTGAATTTCTCCTAAAGCAGGCAAAGACTTAAAAGCAATTTTGGCTAAAACTATAACTTCACTTGGGTCCACAGAGGCCCAGTAGGTTTTTAAAACAGAAAAAGCTTGACCTTTTTGTACCCTTCTGATTATACAACTTTGGATCTAGGTATGTTACACATACAGGAAAAACTGACACAACTGTTTCTTAGCCCTTTATTGACCTAGGTATCTCATCCCCCTTCAATATAAGAACATCAAGACAAGAGTAAGTAAATTAATCTTGAGGATTCAGAGTGACAGCTGAGTACTAGCCCTTACAGGGCTTCCCAGTCCTCCCCAGAGCAATACCTTAAACATCTCAGTCTCTAGCCGTTGTAGTCAAGAAAAACAGAACTTCACATAACTGAGACCAGCACAAAGACAATAATTTCATGTAAGCAGAATCTCCTGACCAACCACGATGTTTCCTTCAGTCCCTCAGACAAGGACTGAGATAACCACTGACCAGAAGCCAGTCCACCTTGGCAACAATTAAAATCATTCTATATTCTTCTTCAGTCTTCATCAGAGAGTATTCCCTCCTGCTAGTACTCAAGCTGGAATCCTTATCTTCTCTCTTTATTTTCCAGTGAAAGCCTTTTCCCTGTAAATTTTTGCTTGAGCTTTAATTTCCATTATCACTAAAAGTCAGGACCCATGCTACTGGCAACACAAGAATAAAGTAGTCTCCAGAACTAGTGGCTTGGAATCCCACTACCATCGCCATGTGTAAAGAATACTAAACAGTACTCAGAGAAAACATGGTGAAATAGGCTGCCTGAAATGAGCCAGAACCCTGGTCCATGGTGAGTACAGCCCAGCAGACCTTGCAGGGAGGAACTGAAGAGGATGGACTCTCATCTGTCACTTGTCTCTTGATGCTCCTCATCCACAGACCCCAGTTGAAATGCAGCAAACAGGTGCTTCTGGCAATGCAAAGGGCAGACTTTAGCTCCCCGGATGCAGAGTGTAACAGAGAGGGAAGAGCGAAGCTGGGTGCATAATATCTGGTACTCATGCTGTTTTGCATGCTGTACCTTCACAATGAATGTATGATTCTCTTTAGTATTTTTGGTGCTTGCTTTCCGGAAACCATAGTTTTCCAGAACTTGTTCCAAAGCAGTATTTTTCACTAATATACTTTTTTTCTTTCTTTCTAGACTAGTATCAATTTAAGATGTGCATTCTGCTCTAGTCTCATCCCTGTGAAGGTTTTTAGAGACAAACAACATAAACCACCTCCACTCTTTTAAGCATCATAAGATGTTTATTATATGGTGGGTACATCATAAATCCCCACATGATAACCACATAACCAAGTATGGCTGCAATGCAGCCAGGAACACTTTCTAACTATTAGGAGAGCACAGCTCTACTGGACAACTGCTGCCCAATATATTCTCTGAAGTTTTCAGGGTACACTAGAGTGAGAACCACAGTTCAAAGGCCTACTGGCTCCATGGGACACCAGGAAAGCAATTTATAGCTTCCACTTTGAGCAGTCACACATTCCAACACAGGAAGGCTTTTTAAAATCTCCTGGATAGTCAAAGCAGTATGGCAAATATCTGTCTGCCTTAAATTATTTGTGTTGCTGTAACAAAACACCTGATCCCAGGTGCTTTTTAAGATAAGAAGATTTACTTGTCATATGATTTTGCTGCCCAGAGAGTCCAACACTGTGGCACTTGGCATCTGGTGAAGGCCTTGCTAGCTGGAAAGGAAATAGGTGTGTCCGGTAGGGCCATGTGTATACATAAGGAATCAAGGGATTGGAGAGGGTCCAAGATTGCTTTTTAAATAATAACTCATTCTCTTAAGAAACTAATCCAACCTAGGAAACATGCTCATTCTTGAGAGACAGCAGTAATCCATTCATGAGGATGAGGAATCCCGTGATATAATTCTTTTTTTTCCATTAGGCCTCACTTCTTAAAGGTTCTGCCTAACACCATGATACCACTCCCGAGAGCCACACTTCCACTCTGTCAACCTGGGGATAGATCATGTCCCACACCCAGCCCTATCCCTTTTCTGTTAGCTGTCTTTTCACATTTATTCCTGTATTAGTGATTAATGTCATCACACCCACTGGTCCCATGCAGGAGCACAACTGTGTGAATTCTCTCCCTTTTCTGAGAGTAGTTAGCCTTGAGAGAGGCTCATAAACCGCTCAGAATACTCTTGTCTTTGGTGCTAATTAGTGATGCCAATCAACTATTGATTTTGCCTTTTTTTAGTGATATTTGAGATTTTGCTAAATACCATTCTGGTTTTCACCATTTAATAGTTCCAGCTCATTATTTGGACTGTATTTCTATACTAAAAACTTTAGTGATCCTTAGGGGAGGTAGTGATAATCTTTTTCTTTTCACTGGAACTAGCAGATTGTTATGAATATAGGGCATATACAATAAACACTTGTTTTTTGTTGTTCCATGATTTTAGCCTTGAGGGACTGAGATCACACTCAGGTAATTTTTAACAAAGGTATTCACACGCAATTTTCTGTCCAGACCATGGCATAAAGAAATTTATCCAATTCAAATTCCTAGTCCTGTATGGGTTTATTAATTAGTAACAAGCCAGAATTTTCTTTTGTCTCCTTTCTAATTTTGTCATAAAGGCTGAGAATTATGAGACCTTTATAAAAATCCAAGAAGAAATGAAGTTTGGGCAATATAACATTTAGCCTTTTTAATCTGAATTTTGGAATTCAATTAATCAGAACTTTTTTGGAAGAATTTATACTGAGTAAGAAATACAGAGTTGAGTAGGAAGGATTTGTTCAAGAACTTTTATAGTAGGGATAGGTCGGTGGTTCTCTTTGGAATTTCTAAAATATAGCCTTGGTAATAACTAAGTGATCAAAAAAATCTCTAAGATACCTGAGCCTGTAGGGAACAGGATGTAGGTAAATGAATGGATGTCTCGTGTTTCATTTACTACTTATATTTTCTTGTGTCTTGCCTGATATAGATGTATTGATGAGTACTGGAGTCTGAAAAACATATCTAGAGAGAGGGTGAGCCAGTATGTCGAGCTACAGAAAAGTCTTCCAGAAATCCACACCATAAGCCCATACCTGCATCCCTAAAACACAGTGGGGCCACTCAGGGAAAATATGAGTGAAAAAATGAAGAGGTTGCAGAATAAACACGGGGTCACAGGCCTGTTAGAAGTTAGGAAGAACAGAATTACACCCCACTTTGCAGAAAGGAAGTGCAGTAGCCAGGTTATTATTATGACTGGCAAGACTGTGCTAAGAGCCATCATGAGTTTTGTTCTATGAGCATCTTAGCGGACCTGGAGATTCAGCAACCCTAAGTGGAAGTGGAATCACTCAGAAGTCCAGCATAAAATGAGATGGTCTGGAATGAAGCACTTGTTAGGTGCAAACAATGGCCCAAGTGACATTAAAGAAGAAATGCAGTGTGGTCTGAAGTGAAAAGGGAAATGTGCGTCAGTGCAACAAAGGCTCCACAGGGGTAGTGACTCTGTTTTTCACTGCATTCTAGTACCAAGAGCAGTACCCAGTGTTTCAACAAAAAACAGGAAGTAAATGATTTCTTGAATAGTTTGTTAGTTCCTCTTGTCAGTGATATTTAACTTTAAATAGGCAGGTTAGGCAGTTGGGAAACTGAATGATGGTTTATGCCTAGTGAGGCTTTGTGGCTGGGTAGGTGTGAAGACTGTATGACAATAGAAGACTCAGGTCCATGCTGTTTGCTAAGTTGAAGAAAGACAAGCAAAAACAGAGTGAGCACGAGAGAAGCTGTAAGGATCCAACGAAGGGGAAGTTCATATGATTTAGTGGAAATCTGGAATTCCAGGTGATAATAAACTGAATAGCTATCGTGCATTAGTTAGAAATATAGCTATGAACGATGATCATGAGCAGAATCCGAGTTTAAATGGTGCTATCACAAACAGCTATGCAAATACGGCTACAGCTGCCAACCGTAGAATGGTCTTTAAGTGCTCGTAGTGTAAGAGGAAGAATTGATCAGGTGAAGGTTTTTCTCAGCCATTCCTGTTCAGTCATAGAACAGTTGCCACCAGTATTGTCTCTCGCTATAAAGATAATATACATTTTTATATAACTAAACACAATTTTTAAAATTAGGTAGACATTAGGTTGGCTGATTTTGTCCTTTGGAAAGAATGTCACCCATTATAGATAAGAGGTAGAAACTGACAGACCCTAGTTGCGTAGATGGATGTCTTAGTTGAGATGATTCTTTGCATCATTAGCATAATTTCATTTATGAATACAATACTGGTAGAACCTTGTTGTGAAATGACTCATTAATTATATGAAGTCAGTTACCTCATGGGTCAAATCACATCCTCTGAAGTACAACCACCACATATTGTAAAACCCAAAACAATGTGATTGGCCCATTTATCATTCTCTTACTAAGTCATTCATTAATTCATCCATTCCTATATTTGGAGGAGTTTAGGAACTCTCATAAACTGGATTATGGGCAATGCAGAGGTAAATAATTCAGGAACTTTTCTAAAATTATTCTAAGAAAACCAGTTTTATTTTGTAAGATTGATATTCTAGAAGAGTTCCATTGGAATTTTACTGTCATATTAATATCTACTGAGGAAAGGTTTTTTTTATCCTAGGATTTTTGTCTGGGGAAATTACTATGGCATCTTTCTCCAAATACTTTTTAGAATACCTATTGAATTTTACACAAAAATAGAAATTCAGTAATAAGTGTCAGTGTGCTGTCTGGATTTTAAAAACCTGTTATGTGGCCTCATTATAATTAAGAAGTTTAAAAATGTGTAGCTACAGGGTGAAAACTTGTTAGAACTGCTTGTCTCTCAGCTCAGACTTAATCCAGGCTATTAACTATGATTAAAATTGAAGATACTTAATTGTCATGACTTAAGTTATGTCTATATACTTTAAACCCTATTTAAGTATGGTATGTTTTTCCCATTAAATTTGTAGAAGAGGTAAAGTCTACCTCTGTACCTTCGATTCTCAGAAGGCATAAAGTTTATGAAATGAGATTCTCTTATCACAAATTATAATTTGGGAACTATTAAAAACAAATAATTTCTTCACCTCTAGAAGGAGAGATTTTAGCACTCTCTTGCTGCATGCCAAACCATCCCACAACTTGGTGATTTCAACAGTAATTGTTCAATTTGGTCACAGTGTTTTGGATCAGCTTAGTGGCTCCTCTATTCTGAATTGGTTTTGTTAATCTCTGTGGTCAGCTGGCAGCTTCCGTGGGGCTAGAGGGTCTTAGTGATTTCATTTGTGTGTCTGGCAAATGCAGGCTTGGCTGGATCAACTGTCAGGTCTATGGCTCAATTTTGTTCTACATGGTCTCTCATTCTCTGATGGGCTCGCTTGGGATTCTCTAAATAGCGGTGGGAGGTTTTCCCAGAACAAGAGAAGGTGAGCTCCTGAGAACAAACCCTTTGTAAGTCTGTGCCTGTGTCATGTTTACTGATGGCCCTTTGGCTAAACCAAATTAAAATTAAATAGCCTAATACACCCTCCTCAAGATTCAAGAAATGGAGTGAAATTCTCTCTCTACTTGGGAGAATCAGAAAAGTCATATTGCCAGAAATAGGGTACACTTGTTGTTTGCCATCTACCACACAGTCTTCTACAATATTGTGCTCATTTTTCCTCTCTTACTGAGGGTGCATAAACACAGTACCATGGATATATGAAGTGATCTGTGTATTAGTTCAAGCTCTTGATGTGAAAATAGTAAGTAAAAATTATTGGCTGAATTCCTTTAACCTACAAGCTATTAGGAAAATATTTACTTATTAGAGAGTAAGACATGCTTCATGAAGAAAAAATTACAAACACATTCAAAATTTATTTTGAGTGGCAAAACCAGGTTGAGTTGAGTGGGACAAAGAAGGGCTGGATTCTGTTTTAGCCCTAGCGTTTTCAGGCCTGCTGTGTCAGATGCTATCTTTTAGTGGATAAAAAAGTGCACAGGTTTTTCTGTTTTGTTTTGTTTTTAAAGCCCCATCTATGCCTATTCCTTTCTGTTCCATCCCTTAGGAGCTGTGACTTTATCCATACCCACATGTGTTTCACTGATTCCCAATGTATACTTCCAGGTTTGATTAGTTTCCTAAATGACAGATTCACTTAATTGATTTATTTCTCAATTATCTCAACAAGGATATTCTCATAGGCATTCCACGCTCAGCCTGTAGAGATCTGAACTCATTGCCTCTGCTCAATCCCAGTTTTCCTGTTACAGTCTCTAACTTGGTGAGGGGTCCTGCCAAAATTCATTCCATGTTCAAACTAATAATGTTAAAGTGTGCTTAGGTTCTTTCTTCTTTCCCATCTTTGGCCCTGCTCATCAATCCCTAACCCTGTGGGCTTTATCCCCTTAATATTTCTGGATTTCAATTCATCCCTTTATATCCCATCTGTCTGACTCAGACTCCTTAGCTAAACTCTCTGCTTGGTTTCCCCCAAACACCTTCTATTCTGCTAGGATAGTTGTAGCAAAGTGTAAGTCTCATCATGACATTGCAAAGTTTCTATCAGTAAAGCCCCTAAACTTCAACTTGTGATCTATATTCTCATGTGGGCCACGTCTTTCCAAGATCTGACCCCTGTGCTCCCTCCAGAGGAAATTATTTTCTTGAATGTACCATGGTGTCTCTTCTTTGTCCAGATTGATCCTTTATCTTCATTTCCTTCCTGACTGCCTCCTTCTCCACCTGGTTACCTCTTACTCTTTAGGAATTAACTCAAGTGATCTTCTTGGTAAATATTCATAAGTTAATACAAGACTATCATGAATCATACTCCATGGACTTTCTTTCAGTCCTGGGGATTAAATCCAGGGACTGCATGTAGCAAGAGTTCCCCCACTAAGTTGCAGTCTTGGCCCTTTTTAGTTTGTTTGCTTGTTTGTTTGTTTGTTTGTTTGTTTTAAGGACAGGTTCTCACTATGTAGCCCAGGCTGATCTGTAACTCTTCATGAATCCTCCTACCTCAGCCTCTTGAGTTGTAGGATTTTTTTTTTTTTTTTTTTTTGCAGTACTGGGGATTGAACTCAGGACCCTGTGCTTGCTAGGCAAGCGCTTATTCCACTGAGCTATATCCCCAGCCCAAGTTGTAGGATTACAGATGGGTGCCACCATGCTGGCTTTAGGTTTTATTCTGAAATGATCTCACTGAATCACTCAGGTTGGTCTCAAAATTGTAATCTTCCCACCTTAGCCTCCTGAGTATCTAGGAATACAGAAGTTCAGTACCATTCTTTTGTGACTGCACAGCTTTGAACTGGTGATCTACTTAGCTTATTGCCTCAGTCCCTGCAATAGTGAACTTTCCATACTTGTGATTACTGTGATTGAACAAATTGATTAAGTGAGTAGATGAACCATGTGAGAACAGTATAATTCTAATAGGGTTGACCAGATGTCTTGGCTATATAGAACTACTTTACTGAGAAGTAGTTTAGGTAATGTGAATATTGGAAGGAATTTACTGAGTGTAAGTCAAGACAGCCCAGGATAAGAGTGGAACTAGATTAAGAACAAGAACAACTCTTGTTCTGAAGATTGAGGGATATTTTTACTCATTAATTATTTCATAATTGGGGAAAAAGCCCTGTTTGAAATTTGTCTCAATATAATCAAGCAGATTCATTTTATCATTTGATGCTGTTATTGTCTGGATCTCTATTTAAAGTGTAGTCATTTTCTATTCCCTGATATCATTGAATATTTTCAAAAAGAAAACTAGTTTTAATGTTTCCTTAAGTGAGGCAAATTGGGAATGCAAATTTAATGTAAATAATTATGTTTTTCAAAAGCTAATTTAAATCATTGTGGAATATCTGCTGTTTTAGATTATTCAGCCAATGCCTCTAGCATCTAACCATGGATAAGGAGATTGTAGATGATTAGTAAATTGAACCTGATTTTCTGTGTTTATAAACAGTTGGGTGCCTGCCGTTGAATATCCTAGATTCTTGTTATGGAATATTCTCCTTTGAAGAAGGGATTATTCTTTTCTAGATAGAGTTCTTTATATTTGCATCTATATAAAAAGTCAAACATTTCCTCAAAATATTTCTACCACTGACATATATATGAGTATAAAAGTGGTCCCATATAGCTCTAAGAATACTTACTCAAAGCAAAGAAGAATTATATTGTTAACACTATACCACTGCCATCATTCCCAGACACAATGGGCTCCTGGTCAACTTCTCTTCTCTTTCCAGCAGCCCATTTGTTCACCATTCACCTGGAACTTAGTGCTCCATTTTATTTTATCCTCAGACAATTATTTTTCTTTCTATTTCACAATAAAATGAAGCTATTAGCTCCAAATGCTTTCATCTTTCTGCTGTGAAGTTGAGAAGCTTGTCACCTTGTCTGGAGGCCTTATCTTCACCATTCCTCTCACAAAGCAGGAGGAGACCACCTTCTCAGAGGCTGAGCTGCCACCTTTCTCAGGACTATCTTCTACTTCTTTCTACAGACCTCAGCACCTCTGCATCAGCATGGAAGCATGTTCATCTATGCCTTTATAAACTCTCTTTTAAGAGCTCAACAAACTCAATAGTGAAAAATCCAAAAAATCTGATTAAAAATTAGAGAAAGTAACTAAATAGATACTACCCCAAAGAAAACATACAAATAGACAATAGTTATATGAAAACATAATCAACATTACTAATCACCAGGGAAATATGAGCCAGAAATACACTGATACGGCACCTCACACCTGTTAGAGCGACTGTCAAAAAGATGAAAGGTAAATATTGGCAAGCATGTGGAGACAAGGGAACCCCTGCATACTGCTGGTGGGAATGTAAATTAACATTATGGAACACAGTATGAATGTTTTCCCAAAAACTACAAACAGAACTACTATACATATCAGAAATCCCACTACTGGATATGTGTCCAAAGGAAATGAAATTGGTATTTTGAAGAGATACTTTGCTCACTTGTTCATTGCAGTATTGTTCACAATAGCCAAATAAGGAATCAACCTAAGCAGTCATTGACAGATGAATGGAGAGAGAAAACGTGGTACACACACACACACACACACACACACACACACACACACACAGAGTCAATGGAATATCACTGAGCCTTAGAAAAAAGAAAATCCTGTCCTCTGTGACTTCCTGGACAAACCTAGAAGACACTATGGTAGATGAAGTAAGCCAGGCACAGAAAGACACATACAACGCCATCTTGTTTCTCTGTGGAATCTAAAACAGCTGAACTCATGAAAGCAGAGAATAGAATGGCAGTTGCCAAGGACTGGGAGTGGAGTACAAAGGGTACAGGATTTCAGTTACACAGGCTAAGTAAGTTCTGGAGACCTAAAGTACAACATGTTGACAACAGTTAATACTGTTTTATGTACTTGATGTTTGCTGTAGATTAAATGTTCTTATCACAGAAAAATAAGTTCCTATGTCAGGTGATGAATGTGTGGATTAGTTTGATTGTGGTAATCATTTCACAATGCATTTGTCTATAGAAATATGTTAAATATCTTAAATATAGACAATTTTGTCAATTATACTGCTATCATCTATCAATAAGAGCTACAAGTTAAAAGCTGAAACCACAGAAATAATAAAGATGAGTTTTAAGCTCATGTTTCAGGCCAGACTTTATACTGACTTTTGTTTGTCCTAAAACCAAAACTCTCCAATGTATTGCATATATTCATTGTCTGTGTTCCTTTTTTCCTGACCCATTTCTTTCTTAGTCTATAACTAATATCAGTCCGAATTCTGACCCATCTCTATACTTAAACTTTTCAAATGTATCACTGTCTTTATCTCTAAATTCACTGGGAATGTCAAAGTTTTTATTTTATTTCTTTTTGAGTATTCAATACTGCCAACCATTCTGTCAGCAGAGTGAGATACTGAATGGGTAGACTCATCAAAGGCTTGAGGTTCTTGAACAGTTGAGGACCCCTTCTGAGGATACATCCAGATAATGAAATACTGTTCAGCCCTAAAAAGAAAGGAGATAGCATGCCATGTATATATATGGACAAACCTCAAATTGTTTGCATACAGTGGTAGCTTGGTACTCATTATTAACTGGCTCTAGAAGGTACAACAAGTACCAAAAATAACAACAAATACCAAAAGAATTATTTTGACTGTAAAGTGTAGTGAGTCAGGAGCCAGTTGACACAGAGAAGCTCTAACTTCAGTATCCAGCACCAAATAAGCAACAATTTCTAAGCCAAAATAACAAGTACCAAATTTGATGTTTCAAAGCAGTCATGTATCAAAGTATGACCATTACTGTATACTATATCACATTTTCAAAGGAGCAAATCTGTGGAGACAGTAAAACGATCAGTGGCCCAGGCATCACAACCCACATTTGTATACTAGCACTCTGGGACACAGAGGCAGGAGGATCAAAAGTTCAATCCCATCCTGGGCAACTCAGTGACTTAATGAGACCCCTGTGAAAGAAAGAAACATATTTTTAAAAATTGGGGTGGGGACTGGGATGTATTTCAGTGTGAAGGACCTGGATTTAATTCCCATTACCAAGAAGTAAGAAAGAAGGAAAGACTGATTTACCAGAAATTAGGGGAAGAGAGGAAAGAGGGGTGAACAAAAGTAGCATGGAGGATTTATGGGAAGAGAATATACTCTTTACAATATATAATGTTGGATACATGACATAAATTTGTTCAAAACCACAGAATGTAAAATACTAAGAGAGAATCCTAATGTAGACTATAGATCTAGGGTATCATGATGCGTCTACATACGCTCACGAAATATGCAAATGCACGGCTCTGATGTGCAGTGGTGATGGTGCCAAGGCTATGCATGGATGGGGCAGGAGGACACAGGAACTCTCTGTACTTTCTCCCCCATTTTGCTGTGAACCTGAAACTGCTCTAAAAATGAAGTCCATTAAAAGAAAAAAAAAACAGCTTCCCTGTTTTGTTGTTTTGTTGTGTTTTTCTATTCCTCCTTAAATTAATCTCCCCTGCATTCTGCAGTTGCTGTATTTTTTTCTTACAGAACTTTGTTTCTTTGACATAGCTGAGCTCTTGTCCACTGGGAGTCTGGCTCATCTCTCCTACCTCCTGGGGTTTTCTGACTTTCCCTTTTTCCTCCTGTCTTCTCATGGTCCTGTCCTCACGGTGCTTCCTTGGGACTGCGCTCTCCCCTGTGCCTGTGGTCTTTGTCTTTGCCAGATTGTGCTGGAAGTCCACCTTCCTTCCTGCCGGGTCTCCAGTGCCCTGTACAATGCCCAGCCTATAAAGCACTCAGTGAACACCCAGTGAGTTGAGAGGCAGGAATAGCTTTGACCTGTCTTGCTCAGATCCACTCATGTCTGTTTTCCACTGCTCTGAGCTCTTTGTAGGAAAGAACTTAATATTGCTAAAAGTTAAACAAATTATCAAAGGCCTAAATGACTGCTTAATGAGGACCACAAATAGTACAAGACATCCAGATAAATCTGATTTTCAGATATGTATTGCATCATTTTAGTATATATCCATTGTTCTGTTTATAATATTAAATATTAGTATAATATTTGGGTGCATTTATACTAAAAATCTGTTGACTATCTATTATTCAAATTTAATAGGATTGCCTATATTTTGTCCAGCAAACCTATCAGGCCCCCAGCAACTGTTTCCTGGTTAATAGAATCCCTCGTTTAAACACAGATAACAGAGTTGCATAATTACTTCTTTCTTGAGTTCTCTGCAGTACATTTCTGTTATAAAAACCCTTTCCCTTGCAAATTTCCATTTTTCAGCGCTTGCAGAGAAGTATTTCTATCCCAACTCAGAAAAGAGATTCAGGGAGGAAAAATTTTTTGGTCTGTGAGCTATTGCTACTTCTTTGGAAATAGAGTACTTTACACACACATAATTCACATGCAACACAATTTGTGCATTTAAAGCACAAACCTCAATGACTTTTAGTATATTCCCAGTTGTGAAGCTGTTACCACAACCTAATTTTAGTGTGTTTTCATCACCCCAAAGAAAAACTTATCTCTAATTGGCAGCAACTCTTCATTTGTCAGCTGCCCCCACTCAAGGCAGTCACTGACCGACTGTGGGCCTCGAGGATTTACCTATTCTGGATATTTCAAATGAATCAGATCATACATACATGGTCTATTTTGATATGATCCTTTCCATTATCAAACTATTTTAAATATCCTTCCATGTTGCAGCATGTATCTGTACATGCTGTTCATTTTCATTGCAGGACAATATTCCATTATATGGATATACCATATTTCCTGTACCCATTCATCCACTGATGTATCTTTGGATTGTTGCCACTCACTACTTTTGATGTAAGATTGATTTTTGTCAATTTTGTATCTGTTGCCTATGGTCTGTTCTATGGAAAAAGGAGAGAAAGCACTCGCCTTATTTTAATATTTGTAAGATTTTATTTTGCTTTTGAAGTTTGTATAGATCCCTTGCACTATTCCTTTTATCTTTCTCAAAGGAATATTTTGACAAGTATTTTCTTTCACAAAGGAATTGTTTAAATGAATACAAGTGTTATATTGAATCCTGTACTAGTAAATGCAAAAGTAGGGTATGCAATTCAATTCTTAGTTGTTTCAGAAACTTTAAATTTGACAATTTATGACACAATAGGTCTGTTTAATGTGACATTCCTCACGAAGATAGAGAATATGATGGATCTGAGCATGTAGACTTGATTATTCTCTGACTGGAAGAAAATGTGTGACATTGTCATAGAATCCAGTAGCTTTTAAAGATCAAGAATACAACGAAAACATCAAGGCAATAAGGATGTTTGTCTTTTGAAAACAAATATTTTCTTAGAGAAGGGGGGCATGTGGAAGTTAACAGCAATCATGGTGCTATTCAGGCACATTCGCTACACTGAAGCAAATCCTATGACTATATTTTCATGATGAAAAATCGATAAAATTTAATATAAATGTACTGTGTCCATGAACAATTTCTTTCTTTCTTTCTTTCTTTCTTTCTTTCTTTCTTTCTTTCTTTCTTTCTTTCTTTCTTTCTTTCTTTCTTTCTCTTTCTTTCCTTTCTTTCCTTTCTTTCTTCTTCCTTTTCTTTCTCACTTTCTCTTCCTTCCTTCCTGTTTTTCTTTCTTTCTTTCATTTTTTTCTTCTTAAAATGATTTCCCTAAAACAACTTGAGTAGCATGGTTTTTGTATTTCTTAGAGAAGCTGTACTACATTGAACATTTTTGCATAAATATTTGTGATTTAGAGGTAGTACTTAGGCTTTGTGATGACCTAGGGAATATAAATTATTTCAGGGCATGTAAATAAATTGTTTTTTTTAAAAATGATAAGCATTTACAGTTGTTTAAAAGTATACTTTTAGGATCTCAACACTTTGTAAAGGTGGAGTGATCCTTCACCTTTTGGCATAGATTTAGCATTGAGCTTTAAATGGCTTGAAACAAATTCCTTTTGACATATGTATCTTGCTCCTGTTTGCCTTTTATGGTATTCTTAAAGTTGATGCCCAGGGACTAAACATTTATGAAGAGAATACATCGCTCTGGTCCATTGCATGGTGTACTTGTTGTCTGACTTTTTGCCAGAAATTACTGAGTATTTATTGCCTGGATTTGTGTATATTACATATGAGTGAATTTAGGATTGCAGTGATGATGTACCAGGAAGAAAGAAGTAAACTGTAGGCTATAACTTGATTTCAGAGATGTAAAATTGAAGAACAAAGTGCATTTTAGGATTAATGAGAAGTAGTGGCACTATTAAAAGTACCTCCATTTCCTGAGAAGGCCACTAAACACTGAAGTATGTAGGGCAGTGGTCAATTTCATGTACACAAAAATTAAGGAACATGTTGAGATCTGGGCCAATTTTTTGACTAGTAATTGACTTGAAATGATTTGATTATCTAGCAGTTTCTGCTTTTTAATCACCTTCTGTATGCATCACATCACAAGGAGAATCAGAGTAGATAGCTGCCCATGCAATGTGAATACAAATTCTCTAGAAAAAGTCTTTAATTTCAATTTCCTCCTGTTAATGCCAGAAAGTGTCCTGTTTTCCTCCTTGGGACTCTTGTCCTTTGAAGATCTGTATTTTTCTGGAGGGATTCATTGTGTATTTTAATCATTAACTCTCCAACTTAGATTAATAGCTGAGGCTTCTTTTTTCCTTAAAAAAAGTATATTGTCATAACTGATGAGGATCAGGGCATTTGGGTAACTTGCCCGGGATCACAGAGCAAATACCTGGATGAACTGGGTTTCAACTCTGTGATATTTACTGGGTGTTTTGTGATTGCCTGAAATACACAGAAATAAAACCTCTAATTTAGCTAATCTTTTGAAAGATAAGAGGAGAAAGAGGCGGATTAAAAATGTGAGATGCTGCCAAAGAGGAAAAATCCAAAGGGGGAGCATTATGCGGGTGGCAGTGGTTTGGGCAATAAGCAGAGAAAGATTTCTGAAAGGAAAAGCAGAGGGATGTGGGAAATAAATTTGTTGGTTCACAGTTCCCCTCAGTGCTTGCATCATTTGGATTCCTAGAACTCAGTTCCTCTGGACTTCCCATTTGCTAGGTTTGTGCCAACTTCCTGTATCACTGTGCTTTCTCTGCAGGGCTTTATCACTCTCACGGGAGCCTTGGCCAAATTTTCATCTTGAACCTAAAGCTGAAATTGTTGCATTATTTAACTCCACACACAATGCATTTTCTCCTGACTAGCATTTAAGACTTTAGGGGGCTTTTTATTCCATTTCTATGACTAAGATGAAAGGGTAATCGAGATGGGGTGCTAAATACTAATATACAAGCATTTGGACATATCCAATCCCACATTTCCACGAGTTGCTAAATAATCACAGCAGTTCATAAAGCTCATGGAAAGCCAAGAAGTAGTCATATCATTTTTCTCCACATAGACAACATTCATTGTTTCCATGCCCCTAGCTGACACTGCAGAGCAAGGCATAACTTTTGATACGGACACGAAGATGACATACATTATTATTTGTGCAGCACATCCTTGACGCACATAAATGATGCCAGAGCAAATCTTCCCGTTTAATCATCGTATTAATCCAATCAGAAATCCTGGTTGGAAGCTGTGAGCAAAACATAACAGAGCTGATAAAGTTTATTAATTCATTCCATAAATATTTACAGAGCTCCTACTGTAAACCACTGTAAACGCTCTTGTCTGCGAGTGTTGCAGCACGCTACCCAGGCAAGTCTCCTGCTCTTCTTCTAGGGGAGGGAGAGAGGAGCACAATGAAAAGGACTAAGTTCATGTGTTATTGTGGGTATCAGAACCTTCACCTATGCTTTTCACTCTGCTAGGAAACTTTTCAGTCAGACTTTTACTAATTGCTACCCTTTCTTAAGCTTTTTGGTTAGGCAGCTGCTGCTCTGGAAGGTTTCTCTGACAATCAGGCTTCATAGATCCATCCTTCTCAAATGCTCCATGAAACCTTGCCACATTTATTTTTCAGCATTTCTACTATATTTTTTTCTTTGTATATTATCTCTGCCAGATTATAAACTCTGAATCAGAATCACAACTTTTTGTCTTTGTACTCTTAAGCACCAGGGTTGTAAGACATTCTTGCCTGATGCACACATACATGTGTTTGAAGATGTTAACTTCTATTTGTTACGCGTTGGTGCAGGGAAACTCTAAAGTGTACACCTTTATGTCTCTGTATCAGTCAGTGTTTACTACAGAAACTGATATAACACAAGGTATACAAATGCATAAGAATTTACAAGATCGCCTTGCAATGGTCACCCACCGAGTTGACTGAGGGTCTGTCTCTGCACTGGAGGCCAAAGCTCTGGAGCTCACTGCAATGTCCCCTGCAAGTCTGTCTCAGGAGGGCGATGGGTCTACGATGGAAGGCTGAAGGCTGCGGGGGAAGCCAGGAGATGACACCCAAGGGGAAGACAAAGACTGGAGCTCGATGGCAGAAACAGAAGCAGATCTGCCCTCTACACCCTAGCAGGGTCCTCCACACACGAGGGTGTGGAATTGCTGAGCCAATTTAGTTAAACTTGTCTTAACTGAAATTCTCAAGTTGACACAATCAATCAACCACCACATTCTCAATACCCCAGGTATCCCATATAACAACACTGAGGAAAGGCACATGATGAAATGCAGAGTTATGGGGAGATACTAATACTGCTGGCCGCACTGAGAACTTCCGTGTTCTTGCTGAACACTAGGCAATGTCATGAGCAGTTCCCATATGTTTACTCATTTAAATATCCCAGGACTGTGGGGTCAAACTGAGACCCAGAAATGTCAAAACATTTGACCACATGGTAGAAGAGGATGTGAACCCCAAAGCTTAGTTTTAAAGCTCATGTTCTTAATATACACACTCTACTCCTCTAGTGTTTTTTTTTTTTTTTTTCCGGTACCAGGGATCGAACTCAGGACCTTGTGCTTGCCAGGCAAGCGCTTATGCCACTGAGCTATACCCCCAGCTTCCTCCTCTCGTGTTAAAAAAAGGATCAGTTGCTCCAAACAAAGCAAATAAAAAGAATAAGACAACTAAAGAAGTATCACTTGAATTGGACCAAGGCATTCGCTTTATGTATTAAAAACTGATATGTTAAAAACCTCCACTGATGCTTACTTCTCGTGAAGAAAATTAATTGCCTGTTAAACAGATGGAAGAGTCCAGCTGAGGAGGAGAGTGCTAAAGTATGTAGCCTATGCGAAAGAGAAGGGCAAGCTCAGTATACAGTGATACGCCAAAAGTACTTTCCCAAATATGCCAGCAAGACAGCAGGCAGGTGACTAGAACCCCGAAGTCCACATGACGGAGACCAGTGCGAGTGCAGAGCAGGCAATGAAAAGAGAGATGACAGGTGAACAAAACCCTTTTATCTTTTACAAGCAGTCTTGTGCAGTGAGATAGGAGAGATGAGTCACAGAGCTGTCATTACAGAATGCTGTAAATCACAGATTATTGGTACAAAAAATACTTTAGTGACTTAGTCAATTAATATCAAATAATATTTTGGAGAATAATATTTGATGTGCTCCCTTTCGATAAGCACTCTCTGTCACTTAAGTGGATTTATGAATTACCTAACATATATACTGGAGATTTCTTCATAGTCCCAGGCTAGAGCAGGTTGTGGGGAACTGAGGTGAAATTTATAAATACCTGCAGGGAAATCTAGAAAAAAAGCCATGCATCCTGCATTAAAGCCTAAGCAATATGGTTTTTAGGGTAAGGATGAAATATTTTCTCCACAAATTCCAAAACAGTGTAAATATTTTCCTACTATGGTAGGATGTATACTTTTCTGAGAAGCCTCAAGCCTCCCAAAATCACTTGTAAAAAGAAACTTAAATGGAAAAACAACTGGAGCAGACCATTTGTAACTGTATAACTTTATAAACAATGAATAACAAAAAACAACAGCCCTAATTATTTATCCTAATTCAGATAAATAGAATGCAATGCCTTTAGAAAAACAAAGCTATGGTAGGTTTTGGATTCTACCCTCAGGGAGGAAAAGTCAACATAACCATGCAAGAGAGTTAAGACAGTTTTGAAGCTTCTGAGTTAGGAAGAAATGGAAGAGAGATCAATTAACTGCAGGTGGAGAAACAGTTTCAAGCTTCGTGGGAAATGCACCAAAGGAAGAAAACCTCCCACTAAGCATTGGTGGGCAGTGTTTGTTTCACTGAGGATACTCTTGTAACATTTTGCTGCTTGCTGCTGTGAGCTGTTTTATAGCATTGAGCTCAACTGCTTTTACTTGATGATAAAATGTTAAAGGGTATGGAAAATGCATGAACCAAGATGACCTTTGCATATAGCTGCCAGGTTGCAGAGAATCCTACTAATGGTAATTTTGTTTCTATGCGTATTTCTGACCAACAATCAATCAATCACTCAATGAACCAGTGAAGGACTGAGTTTGCTCAAGGGCTTTCCCTCAGAAAACTGAAGCTTGCTCTCTACTGTGGCAGCTTAGAAAGCTCCCACTTAAATCTTTTCCCAGGTGAAGTTCTTCATCATATCTGTGACTCCTCGCTTCAGTTGTTGGCTTTAGAGACTGGAAATCATGTTAATATTTTCTGGATTTAAAAGGGGTAAACACTGACACTTTCAATTCAAAATTTAAAAGCCCTCTGATACTCCTGATCACAATAAATTTGTAAAGTTACAGAAGTCTTTAAAGTAACTGTCCAATGTAAAATATATTTATGCTATGAAATTAAACAGAAGACATTTTTTTTCCTCTATATTGAACTAACTTGTCCTTACTGGTTGTTCACTTCTATTTTTATGCTGAATACTAGATTGTAGGAATTTTTATTGCATACTGCTTCCTTTACATTGGCACAAATCATTTTGAGTGAAGAAATACTCTCAGTAGAGGTTAATTATTTCTGAGGAGCTGGCTGATAAAAAAGAAGACAGAAACATTATTGCTTATGTTTAGCTTTTAGCATATTTAACATGGGTAGCTGAGATAATTAGAATGAAAAGAATGCTCTTTTCATATAATGAATTAATGGAATGGGCATTCAGAAGCTGTACTGCAGAAGTTCAACCACAGCTGCTTAGATCTTCCGTAAACCAACTAAGTCGATTCAGTAATTCCATAGCCAATGAGACAATAATGTCTTCTGCTGCCTTGTTTATATCTTCTGCATTTGAGTTATGTGCACACACTCATTTGATGAGCAACTTCAAAGTTTTTTTTTATGAAAGATACAACATAATTTTATTCAAATATGCACTTGACAATATGGATTCAAATTTAATTCACTGATGTGCAACCTTGCGTGTGATATCTGAAACCAGAAATTGTCAAATGGTATATCAAAAAGGTAAATTAGCATTTTCTCAGTGCAACCTGACGTGACAGATGGGTAGGAGGGGGGCTGTTATCCTCGAGAAGAGGCTAAATATATTATACTCTTGATGTATACACAAACTGTATAACGCATTTCATAAAAGAATTTTCAATGCAAAATATATTTTCAAACTCATAATAATCAGTGAAGTCCCCCATAACGCTATTCTATGCTTCTGTGAATTGCTTTGTAAATCCTCTAGGCATGGAAATTATGTTACAAGGTGTTTATTGAGAACATGCTAATTTGAATACATTATGTGATGTTAATAGTGTCCTTCTAGTAGTAACACTCTTCAAGAATAATCATGCTAATACTAGCTAACAGTTGTCAAGCATTTCCCACATCCTAGGCACTGTTCAAGGGCTCTGTGTGTATTCTGACTTGTCTCACAAATGCATGTCACATGGTCCTTTCACAATAATTGACTAAGTGGTGAGCAGTGTGGACAACACTAGTTCTTGAAGATAAGAAGGGGCTGAATACAGAAAGGGCCATATGGAGAAGGTTGAATGGTGAGAGGACCTGAAAGAGGCAAGAAATGGACAGAAGGCAGGGGAGGAGAGAGCAATTCTTAGACAGGGAGCTGGGGAACCACCCCGTAAACAGAAACTCTCAAGTGGATCCATGGTCTGGATGGAAGGAGAGCATCTGCATTAGGGAGGATGTCCTGGTAGAGAAGGTGGGGTGGATGTTAAGAATAAGGCCCTTGAGTGGAAAGCTGTGGAATCTGGGTTCAGTGCAGTGTAAGTCATGCAGATCCCTTGAAAACTTTGAATAAAGGAAGTGATTTGAAAGCTGTAACTGGGAAGTTTAGGTGGTAACAGTGCAAGGTGGGTTGAACGGAGGAACAATAACGAGACTAACCAGGAACTGATCTGCATTGGTCTAGGAAAAGGAATTAAGTGGTTATGATAGGAAGAGGAAAGAGGATTTGATGCTTTATTTGCTATGAAGATTGTTTTAAAACTGCATTTAGATTAGAGGAGGAATCAAAGATGACTCTGATTTTCTTGGTTCAGGTAGCCAGCAGATGGGACCTGTTTATGGAAGGCAAGTGATGATTTAGGTCCTAGAGATTTAAAGTGCTCAGTGGCCAGCACAGATAGATATAGAAACTTTCCATCACCGTGAAAACTTCTATTAGACAGCACAAGTGTAAGCCATAAAACCATCTTAAGCGCTGTCTGGTATCATAACCAGATGTGAAGTGCCATATATAGATAATAATCTCATTTTAACGGATACAACAATATTTCAAGACTGCCTTTGTGTTTGTTAAATCTTGTTACAATGGGGCTTATTTGCTACACGGTGTGGGGTTAAGTTTTCTTTGATAGTATAAGCAGTTTTTGCAAATAGTTATGAGCTATTTTCCAAACCACAATGAATGGGAGTTGGAGTGACAGGAAGCAGCAAAAGGAGATTTTTGGAGATCCTTCCAGCATTAATCTCTTGGGATGAGGCAGGGTATTGCCATGTCTGTGTTTCTTCTTTTAACTCGCGTGCACCTCATGTTCTTATTTTGCAGGGTTGAGAGAGGCTCCCCGAGAGCACCGAAGGTGAATGTGCTTGGGAGCCCAACGCCTCCTTACCCCAGCACACTTCACAGAAAAGCTCGCTGATGCATTGAATGGGGAGGAATTGGGCATATCGGAAAAGGGGTGTCATCTATTTTCAAAGAGAGGCTTCCTGTTGGTCAGCAAAAGAAAGGGAACACAATAGTGGAACATAGCTGAAATGTAAAGTGACAGGAAGCAAAATGGGATCCACATCTGTAAATTCTGTACAGCACATCCAGATGAGATTACAGAATAATGCGGTATACAGAGACAGGCACTTCAGAAGCTAGCAATACTTGCTGAAGAGATGGTAGGTTGGGAGTATGAGGAACCTACCTTCATTAGGTTATTGCATCATGATTTGAAATGCAAGTTTCTAGTAATAGCTGTTGTCTTGGTTTGGGTTCTTTTGAAGACACATGCTGAAATGGGGCATTGGAACAGACAGTTTCTTTGAAGGGTGATCTTAGGAGGCTGCAGAGGAGTCAGGAGAATGGTGTTGGAGAGGAGGAGAGAATGTAAAATACATTCCCATGGGTGTTGCTGTGAGCAAGGCTCCTCTGTTTGGGCAGAAGCTCCACAGTTCTTCTCTTGAAGACTAGGAAACTGGTTCTTATCTGTCATTTTCTGAGGAATATCTTGGGGTCCTAGTGCAGAAAAATTTAAGGGTTGTACTTTCACCTAGCTCAGTAGTTGTCCCAGAACCTGGGACGTACAGAAAGATAAGCACATGCTTGAAATGACCATGGTGTTAGTCTGTTCTGAGTCTGTGGCACAGAAATCTGGTCCATTCCATCTGTGACCGAAATCACAATTGGGTCAGGGAGACGTGACCTAGGACACCACAGCAAGATGCTCTACAGCTAGCACTGACTGAGTGTGTTCACTATGTGTCAAGGTCTGTGGCAGGAGAAAGCATATGCTTTTTCTCATATGGTCACATGACTACCTATGAAATGAATGCTATGCCTCTGTATTTCATAGAAGATATGGAACCATAGGGAGGTTGAGTGACTTGTCCAAGAACCTAAGTGAATCCAAGATCACCAGTGACTGAGATAGGATTACTCTCCTGGCCTGTGTTGCCCACACTTCTATCTCAACTATACTCCACCCTTATCCACTCTAAGCTTTGCACCCTGTCTGCTGTCTTTTCTGAAATATTTCTCCAACCCTGCATTTCTCCCCCACTTATGTTCTGTAGTGTAAGATTTT
The DNA here is from genome assembly GCA_004027595.1 of Dinomys branickii. Taxonomy (NCBI): domain Eukaryota; kingdom Metazoa; phylum Chordata; class Mammalia; order Rodentia; family Dinomyidae; genus Dinomys; species Dinomys branickii. The sequence continues at coordinate 27,478 of PVLD010001025.1, read as the reverse complement.
GCAAACATGTACACCTATGTAACTCTTGCCCCTGCCACAGTCTATTGAAAAGCTCACTGGGTCCCAAATCCCTTCATGATTCTCTACAGTAAAACCCTTCCCTTTCTCAGCTGCTCAACAACACTAGAGTTTCTTTGTTTCCCCATAGTTTTGCCTTTGCATAAAAGCCATGTACATGGAGTCATGTCACATACATATAGCCTCTTGAGTCTGGCTTCTTTTTTTCACATAATGCTTTGAGAATCACCCAAGTTGTTACAAGTATCTATCATTTGTTTCATTTACTGAGTACTATTTCATCACATGATTGAACCACCATGTGTTCATTTTTATTCCCTAGTTGAGGGAAGTTTGGGTTGTTTCCAATTCTTGATAATTATGAAGAAAGCTGCTGTAAGCATTTGCACAGAGGATTTGTATAAATATAAGTTTTCATTTCACTTTGGTAAATACCCAGGCTTAAGGTTACTGACATTAAGTATACGCTTACCTTTTTAAGAAATTGCCAGACTGTATTTGAAATTCAGCACTGTTTTGCATTCTCACAAATGGAAGTTCATTTGTTTCATTCTCACCATCACTTAAAAAAGTTAGCCGTTAGAGTTTTGATGTGTTTCTTTGATGATAAATGATGTCTAATATCTCTGTGTATTTATCTGTAATGTGTATATCTTCTATGTTGAACTGTATGTTCATTTGTTTTGCTGGATTACTTTCTTTATTAATGAATTTTGAAAGGTATTTTGTACTTTACACTCTTTTATAAATCATATACATGTACTGCAAGTATTTTCTCCTAATATATGGCTAGTCTTTTTATTATCTTAACTAGGAGCAAGAAATGAATTATCCATGTTAATCTGAACAGACCAGAGTTTTTGAGTCTTGTTACAGGCTTTGCTAGTTTTCTTGCCTCTATATATATATACGCCAAGCATAATTCACATCTCATTTGTAGGTCTTTAGGAAATCCAGTAGTGTCATTTGAGACTGCTCTTTATTTTTCCGGAATCAATTTTCTCTCTCTCTTTCATTTTTATGGTTTGTGCTTTGAGTGGTGTGCTGAAGCGATCATTTGCTAATTCAAGTTCATAAAACTTTTCTCCTAAAAGTCCTATGGTTTTACATGTAGGCATATGATTTATGTTGTGTTAATTTTTGTGGTTGTTACACAGTAAAGACCAAGACACTTTTTGTGACTGTATGGGTAGGTAATTGTTCCAGCATCATTTGCTGAAAAGATTTCAGTTTTGTCATTGATTCGTTTTTGCACATTTATTGAAAATCAGTTGACCTCATATGTCTGGGTCTATTTCTGGACTCTGTTTTGTTCCACTGATCTACATGTCTATTGTTTCTCCAATATTACACTGTTTTGACTGCTATAGGTTTATGGAAAATCTAGAAGGAAGATAATGTTATTCCTGTAATTTCGTTCTTCTTTTTTCAAAATTTTGTTCCTCTTTCATTGCCTTTTGCCTTTCATATAAATTTAAAGTCAGTTTGATTAACTTCAAAGCACAATTCCCCTAGGTTAGGACTAGAATTTTATTCAATCAATGTAATGTTTTGGGAAAACTAACATCTTAAAATATTCCTTTTATCTTATTACTAATTTAGTGGATAGAGGGACTGACTATAAGCAATATAAAAAATGAAGATATGTTTACTAAAATGTGACTGCTAATTAGTACAGAAATTATGATTGTTTCTCAGGTTTTTATTTAATATATTGTTCATATCACTCAAAGAAAACTATTTTGTGTTTTCAAATAGGAGAAGTGAATTATCTGTGTTGATCTGAACAGACCAGTAGTTTTTGATTCCTGTAATAGGCCTCACTAGTTTTCCTCCTCTGTGTGTATATATGCCAAGCATAACTCATATTTCATTTGCATGTCTTTTCTTTAGGAAATCCAGTAAGTTGTTAAAGATGAACACTGCAGAAAGTGCTTCTTAAAAGTGACATATTTCCTGCTCCTAAGCTCCAAAATTAGTGCTCTATAAGAGACAATTTATACTGTTGTTACTTTTAAGAGGTACAATAGGTAGAAAGCAGATTGAATGCAGGTCTCTGACATTAAGTGTTTCAGTCTTTCTTGCATCTGCAGTTTTTAAAATGCAAATTCTTGATAATTACTGAAAATTTTCTGACTGTCTCTGCCTAGCTCTTAACTGATAACTGAGAAAATAACTGAGAAAAGCAAAAAACATTTCTGATATGGAGGGTGTGGCTTTCTTTAACAGTCACTGGTAATTTAGGATTTTCTTACATTTACCTCTAGTTTCACTCCCCTTTCCTATTGTTCCTGCCCTGAACTCAACTTTCAGAACTCTGCTACTTGCCAGTTCAGATTTTTAACCTTCCCCAGTCTATTGCTGGCTTCTTGGCAGACTGTCAAGCCTGTCCAAGCAGGACGTCAGACCAGTCCAGATTAAACTAGCTTGATCTAAGAAACAAGCCAGTGCAAAACAGCAAGATCCTCGTTAATTTTAATTAACAGTTCCAAACAGAGTTGCACAACAAGGTCATTTTCCCTAAATGAATTATTAGAGATAATATAAGGCATAGACTTCTCCCAGTAGCATTTCTAAACCTCAGGAGTTGGCAAAAAAATGTCCCAGAAAATATCTGTCTTTCCAAGTTAGTCTACTCATGTAAGATTGAGGTAAATATTCCCTGAAAACATTGAAGTCATTGCCCAAACCTGTTGTTCCCCTCTTGTGTCCTAAAAGATTTCAATCAACAAGTTCACAACCTTTCAGAGAATGGTAAGGAGGGATGTTGCCTTGCTTGGCAAAGAAAAGATTAAAAAAATCTAAATAAATTTGGGTACCTGTTTTCTTTCTAAATTGAGACTATTTGAGAACATACAGGAAATTCTAAATGATAGTCTTTCTCCATGTTCATGGGATCACTCACTTTATGGACTCTGGTTTATCAAAAATGAACTGGTCACATTTGTTATAAATTAGGGCCTTTAGCTTTTCACTTGCTTGATCCCTCATATACTTTTGTGATGTCTGAATTTCTTCTAAACCTAAATGTTTCTATGACTAGGCTTTAATTTATGATAAATGTACAAAGAATATTTTTCTAGACAACTTCACTTTTATTGAAATACAACCTAAACTTTCAACTAATACTATTAGTTAAGAAGAAAAGTTATTGTAACCCAGCATGGACAAGATATTTAAAAGTATACCTTTATTTAGTATAATTGTCTTATGTGTTTTATATGGGTTTCTTTTTTGTCTGTTAGTCCTGTTATTAATCTGTATTAAGTTTACAAGGACTTATAAAATAAATATATGAATCTTGCAAAATAAAAAAGGGATAAGGGAAGGGGAGAAGCAAACGGAGATGTATTAAGTACATGCACCACTTTCCTACAGTGAATGTAATCATCATGTTCTGCAAACATATACTAATAAAAATTAAAACTTAAAAATCAAAATATGTTAAAAGTTTTAACTTGGACACATAAATATAAATATATTACATTGACAGTTGTCTAAATGTCTCTATAAACTATCAGACAATATTTATAGATCCCAATCATGTATCTAAACAAATGTAAATAAGCATGAACAATGTGGGCTTCTTTGGCAGCCTGATATCCTAGGGAAGCGTGAAAAGCTCTTAGCTTAAAAGTTTATCTAAGAAACTCAGTTAGATTTGAAGTTACAGTAACAATTCTTGTGAAAAATCAAAATACTGCCAAAAGCAGCTGAAGCTGCTGACCTAGCAGCCTGAGTTTGAAAGAACCATGCGCTAAAAGCCATAGGGGTTGAACTAAACATATGGTATCAGATTACTATTAATCTGGAGAAGAGACCATCAGCAAATTGAGAAAAGAATCTCTTCACGGAGTCATTTGTCAAGCTTTTGAGTTTTCATCCTCTCTCTTCTCTGATTTGTTTTCTGATGCTTGCTTTATTGTCAGGGAGAGATAATGGTTTTCAGAATGAATGGATTTCTCATGAGGATGCTTCCCACCAGGGCACTGTCAGATTTCATCTGTGTACTGACATATATGTCTGTATAAATATAGCTGTAGCTATGTATCTATTATATAAACTATGCATATTTAATATTAATATATATTATATTGAACACTTCATATTTATATATTTTGTGTGTGTATGCAGTTGTGTATGTGCATAAAGGAAGTTATTTTCCTCTTTTGTGTTCATATTTCTCAAGTAATTTGCTCAAAATGAATCTTAATGTCCATTCAAACCATCAGGAGATGGTGTGCAGGTTAGATACAGCTTAATGATCATGGTTTTACTGTGAAAATTAATTTATTAATACGTGAGGCAGAAGGAGTTGATTACATTGTGCTTGGACTTTACTGCATGCATTTTTGGGGGTGTGTTTTTGAGACACAGACATGTAATACAGGAAAAGAAAAAAGCAGGTTGTTACTATGGTTTTGGCATGAGATGGCTTAGAGAGGAGGTAACTAGATAAATTTTATCAAGAATAAAATAACCTGATGATTGGGTAATGATGTTAAAAAAAAACCCTCAAAGTACAAATTTCTCAATATGTCTAAAGATCACTTCAACTAAAGTGGATCCATTTTGCAAAAACAGGTTCACTTACAATTATAGTAGTTTATTATAACCTGATAATATGTATCAGTGTTGGTGCACCTATGGCACACATGACATAGTGGACTGTTTGTTACTGAGAGCTCTGAAAGGTTTGCTGCCACTGATATATATCCTTTAAAACACTATAGTATTCAATATTTACTCATCATATCTATTATCACATTACATTGGAGCATGCTGATTTGGTGTTTATGTGCCTATCAAATGTATGAAAGTAGGAAAAGGCTGTTCTTCCTTGGGTTTCTGGTACTTGGCTTAGCACTCAATATACTTCAGGAAGACCTGTCCTGACTGGCTGCCAAACAAGGGGGCAGGTAGAATGAGCAAGATGTGATCCAGGACAAGTTTCAGGCACCAGAAAGCTACAACTCTTCAGAGACCTGGGTGGAGCCCTCACCAACCCTTCCAACAAGGCTTGGAATGGAGCTCTTTAATTATCAGGGCTCCAAATCCCCACACAGCTTCCCTACACTTGGAAATTTCAGAAACTGTGATGCAAATGTACTGTGAATTAATTTTACCTTATTTCTTCTGCGTTAAACTATGGCCTTTCAAAAAGTGAAATCTTTAAGCAAAAATCCATAAAAATTCTATCACTCTACTACTTGATTCTAAGCCTCTCCTAAGTGAACATACATTCTCTTCTGTGGAAGACAATCAGACTTAGGCAAAAACTGTTGAAGGAGACAGAGAGAGAGAGAGAGAGACAGAGAGACAGAGAGAAAGGGAGAAAGACAGAGAGAGACAGAGAGAGGAAATTATGGAAAAAGAAAATCTAGCCAGGCATGGTGATACATGCCTGTAATTTCAGCCCTTGGGAGGCTGAGGCAGGAGGATCATTGATCGTTGAGAGTTTGAGGCCAACCTGGGCTACAAAGTGAGCTCAAGGCCTGCATGAACTGCATAGCGAGAACTTGTCTCAAAAAGACAAAACAAAACAAAACAAAAAAAAAGAACTAACAATCTATGATGTGGAAATACTGCATACATTTGGAAAACTTAATGATTTGATAGGAAAAGGGAGAAGATGAATAGTAGATGAGAATCTGGTGAAAATTGAACGGATACAATTAAATACATTTGTTCAGAGAGAAAAATATGATAGACAAGAATGACCCATCCAAGAGATTAACTTATGTAAAATAGGGCTTCTATAAATAGGAAACAGAAAGGATCAATCAAGGGCAATGGTCCGAGGAAAAAGGTAAATATCTGTTAGAACATGGATGATCTCAGCCTCAAAAGCTAGAATGCACAGTGCAGTTCAGGTCAATAATGCACTGATTTCTGTGCAATTCCTTAGAAGCCTTGCATCACATACACATCAAGAAAAATGAAGAGCACTACCACCTCGAGAGTCGACATACTTTCCTCCAGTTTCCAGTGACGGGCATTGATTATGTTTTATCTGCTAGCAAGCCCTAGAACATAAAGGACAAAGTTAGCAGTCGCGGTCGTGCCAAGGCTGGAGCTACACTGCCTGCTTTCAAGCCTCAGCTCTGCTGAGTATTCGTTGTTTAGGACAAAACCCTTCTCCTTTCTGTTCTTCCTTTTCATCAGTTGTTCCAAGCAAATAAACTGCTTCCTATGATCACTGATGGGATTGAATGAATTAGTACTTGCAAGGTATTGGAAAAGAACATGAGACACAACACAAAAATTATGAGTTCATTTCCTTCTACTTCCAGTCCTTCCCCTCTTCTTTTTTCTTTTACTCCTCTTATTCATGTTTCTCCCTCCTTTTCCTGTTATCATTGTTGTTATTTTTACTGCAGGGCACTGAAAGAATTTTACACTCAGCTCATTTATCATGGAATGAAGATATAATAACCATGGACTCAAAGTCTGGCAATGTAAATAAAAAACTCGGAAACTTGGGCTGTAACAACCTAAGTTCAGTCAAAACCTAAAACACTTGACCAAGGAAGTGACAGATGCAAAGAGCCATTAGTCTGTGATTTGTAAAAATTATTACATTGAACAATTAGTCCAATAATTTTTGAAGGACTATATGGGTTATGAAATTTGATTTCCCTTTAAAATAAATGTCTTTTAGAACATAAAATATTACAGAAGGAAAAGTATAGGGTCAAAACCCTAAGTTAAATTAAAATCTGGAAATTAAAGAGCAGTAAAGCAAGGGATGGGTGTTTTATCTTCCATCAATAGTACTTAAGAAAGTACTAATTTTCACTTAACTTTTCTGATTTAATATAGTTTCAAGACTGTTTAAGGTAGTTACTTAAGGAATCAATGTAAAATTTCTTCCTTCCAAACTCAAGTTAATGAACAATAGTCAAAACCCTAAGCAGAACAAAACAAACCTCAAAATATAAAACAAAAACCCCAAGAAAAATCTCTACCAAGGAAAGAGGACAAAGTCAACAAGCACACATATTAAAAAAACAAAAAGAAAATACACTTAGAAGCATAACCAAATGTTAGCGAAATCAAAAATGTATGTTACTTAAATACTCCAGTGAAAGGCAAAGGATAATCAAATATTAGCTAAACCAAAAATATGTTATTTAAATATGTCAGTGAAAGGCAAATGTATTATATGCTACTCATAATTTCCTCCCCTAAAATATATATGCTTGGAAGTACAAATAAACAAATCCAAGGCAAATACAAATAAAAAGAAAGTAATATTAGTATTCCACAAAGCAAAAACATTAAATGCCTTTTTAATGCTTTAATGCTTAACGTTAAAATGGGTCATTTTAATGAAAAGATGGTAATAGCAGTAATGAAGATAAAATATTTAAAAATCCACATATACTGTACAGCGTAATATAGTATCACTGATAGAAAAGGCAAAAATGTTTGGAAATTCAAAGAACTTTCAGAAAACTTTAGTCAGTGTGAGAGATTTTAAACTACGATTGATCAATTACATATATAAATCTTTAAGAATATGATTATTTAATTTCACTACCATTGGAAATAAAACAAAATCAAAAGGAGACACTTGTTCTATCAAGTAAGTGAAAAATTTTGGAAAATATAAATAGCCAACGCAAAAATGTATTTGTTGAGAAGGATTCTCTCATGGGTCACAGAAGTGCAAATAGATTAAAATTTATGAAAATTAACTTGGTCATAGTTTCTTTCTTTCTTTCTTTCTTTCTTTCTTCTTTCTTTCTTCCTTTCTCCTTCCTTCCTTCCTTCCTTCCTTCCTTCCTTCCTTCCTTCCTTCCTTCCTTCCTTCCTTCCTTCTTTCTTTCTTTCTTTCTTTCTTTCTTTCTTTCTTTCTTTCTTTCTTCTTTCTTTCTTATCTTTTTGAGACAGGGTTTCCCTATGCAGCTCTGGCTGGCCTTGGACTTACTTTGTAGCCCAGGCTGGCTTCACAGCAATCCTCCTTCCTCAGCTTCCCAAGTGGCAGGACTACAGATGTGCACCACCACACCTGATGGGTTGTAGCTTTAAAGAGGCTTGGTATTAGTCGAGCTATTTTTACTTCTTAGAGACAGATTGGGATAAAATTATACTTGTTGTACATTGATTATAGAATTATTTGAATAAAAATACAATGTAAATAAAATGCTCATGAGGAGAAATACAGTTAGATAATTTTTGTTATAAAAGAGTATATTTGAGAGTATATAATATTTGAAGACCATTTATTGATACAAAGAAAAGAAAAAATAAATATAAGAGTTATTGCCCCTGATTCAATTAGTAGCATAGTATAATGTTTGGTAAAAATAGAAATGTATAGAAAATGCTTTAAAATAAATATGACTAACCTTTAACAGTGTTTGTGTCTGGAATACAGGTAATTTTTATGCTTTTTATATATTTTCTAATTTTCATTAAGGATGAATTACTTGGTCAATGTGGTGGTACATGCATGTAATCCCAGCACTTGGGAGGCTTAGGCAGAAGAATCACTGTAAGTTCAAGGCCAGCCTTGGCTGCATAGTGAGTTCAAGGCCAGTCTGAACTATAGTTACATCCTGTCTCAAAAAACTAGAAAAAAGAAAAAAAAAGGATGTTATTCATGATGAAAAAATTATTTATAAAGATAAAAAGGAATGAGAAGTGCCAAATATTTAGAATAGAATGTTTTGAAGAATATCTTTTCTGAAATGCTTTTGTTTTTTTATTATGAAAGAATTAATATCTGTAAAAGGATATTACTTTCCTCCCCCTGAGTATGACTGAAAAGTTACAGTTCTAGCCAAATAATTGCATTTTCCTCTATTATATTAATAAATATTTAGTCTTTGCATAGAACTATGTAGATTAGCAAATGCTTACAAGCTTATTACCTTATTTAGCTTTCACAGGAATTCTCTAAAACAATAATATCATTATCTTCGCTGTACATATAAAGAAAGATAGACTAAGAAAGATAATAGTTTCTTGCCTAAAGATACGCAGATATAATACTAGCTCCTTCGGGAATTCCACCTGTACTGCTTATAAATAATGACATTTAGAATTTTATAGCTTGGTGTTCTCACATAATATACCCTCTCTGAGTTTTTATTAAGCTTCTAAAAATGCCATACCATATTGCCATTATGTCCACAAAACCTAAGATGGGGAAACATTTTCTTCCTAGCAGTAATATACTATAGAAGGCTAAGTGAATGAAGCAAACTGTGACTCCTAAGAAAACTTCATAATCATTTAGTTTCTACTGGGCTATCAACATTGAGCACAAAAAGCTTACAAAGGAGCACCTCTCACCTTGATGTCTACCCACATGGTACAAGTCACATCGGGTGGTTTCAGATTTTGTGAATGAATCTGACACGACATCTATTAGGAATGTTGATTATATGCAAATATCCTCTGCTCATGAATGAAAGAGCTCCTGGGTATTGAGACCAAGTATATTCAGCATTTTCTAGGCTGGAAATCAATCAGAGTGTAATCATTCATTAAGACTCCTGCAAGCAATAGCCACAGTGCTGTGCCAACATTCAAGAAAAGGGCCAGGAAATGTGAGCGCCAGCAGCAGATGTCACAGACAGAGCGCGAAGTCGGCTCATCTCAATTACAGCTCTACAATGGCCTTCTTCCTCTGAACTTTGCTCTGGAAAGGAATCTGAGAGGCGATTTAGAGCTTTTCCATTGGGCTCACTCTTGATAGGAATGCCCTGCAGAAAACAAACGGGGATACTTATTTGTCTGTTCTGTATCTGCCACCGAATGTGGGACATATAGTGCTTATGTTTTGATGATTCAAGGAATCAATAATGAATGAATGAGGAAGAAGCATCAATTTTTTGTGTCACATCTTTACCTCTATCTCTTCCTGTGTATTTCTGGGCAAGTCTTTTAATTTTTCTAAGTTTCAATATTCTTATTTACATACTGTCTACTCCACAGGGGTCTTGTAAGAAATATATAAAAATCTAGGAAATAAGTTGTGTTAGCTTTGTGTTACTATGATAAAAGTACCTGAGACAAATTGGGAAGATAAGGCAGAAGGATTGGTTATTGATAGCTATGGTTTTTCTTTGCTTTGTTTGTGGTACTGCCTTCACAATGAATTTAATCACCAGCCCCTTTCAAAAATTTTGAGATGGAGTCTAAATGATTAAGTTGCCCAAGCTGGGCTCAAATTTGGAGTCGCCCATCTCAGCCTCCTAGAGTGCAGTAATTATAGGTGTGCACCACCACAGCAGACTGATTGTTTTGCTTTTAACAGTCCAGTAAAGTGTCAAACTTTGGAAGCAAATGGTAGTAATCAAGAAAGTAAAGTAAGTCCTAAGACCTCCTTCGAGAATCTTCAACTCCCATGGATTTGATTAAGAGATAAGAATGATGTATACTTTTCAAAGAAGTCTAAAAAGATATTTGAAGCTCACCTGTCAGCAAAGAAGGTCAGAATAATTACAGAAAACAAATACTGCTTTTACAAGTCTAAGATATTTTCATAATAGAAGAAATGACTAGAAGTAGGCTTGACCTTTTGTGACATTCACTCACCTTTCATCACTTCTGTGTGTATGTATACATGCAAGTACATTGTGTCATTAGGAGGAAGTTGGATTCTAAATACTCAACTGCTTATATAACTTGCCCCAGAATTAAATATAAATGTGAAGTAACTTTTATCAATTAAAACTGCACAATAGGATAATGTAATGCCATTATCAGTAGGTTAACATGCTGTGCCTAGTTTCAGTGATGTAGCAGGTATCAGTAAATGACAAATGGCCCTCCGTCATCCTTGGGACAGTTGCATCTTGGTGAGAATGGTACTTGAGCTCATGTTGTTGCTACCACTGGGAGGAAACCCATGGATGGTTTACAATGGGAGTCTCTTCTTTCACTCAGAAGCCTATGGCATGCAGGCCTGTCGTTCTGGTATGCATGACTCCATGAAGGAAGAATTAGAGTTTTGCTTTAAGGCCTGGGCTCAGTGCTACTGTACAGCACATGGCCACAGTGTTACTGAGCAACAGTGTTTGTTTTCCCATCACTGAGATTCCCATTTTGCTGTCCTAGGCGCATGTCACATAGTTCATCTGTGCGGTGTGTTCTAATTCTGGTTAAGGAAGGCTGCTGCCAGCAATCCACTCTTGGCAAGGTAAGACTTGGGTTATCTAACATCCACCTCTGGGTATAAGGTGAAAGAACAATATAAGTATTCCTTTAAAAAGATGAGTTTAGTAATGCTCCTGTCTCACTCTTGCTGACTGCCACCTGTTTAAAAATCTCTAACCACTGGCCCCTGTCCCTGTATTCTGCTGGTGAATGAGTTTTTAATCTCTGAGGAGTGTGTGTAAAAGTAGTTGAGAGAGGATAGAAGGATGACGTATGTGCCAGTGACGATGGCCTTTCCTGTATTTCAAACTCTTCTGACAGAGCCTGTTGCTTCCTAGTTCACCATAGTTGTGACAGTGTTCTTTAGGACTTAATCATATCAGCCAAAAGCAGACAAATCAAGAACTACTGTAATATCCTATGGGAAATTGGAACTCTTTCTATATGATAGCATTAGGGGGAGTTGTGGGTGAAGAAAAATATATAAATTAGAACTGTGTACTACCTGAGAAAACCAGTGACATGTCAGGAGAAAATTGTCACAGTCATTCACTTTGAAAGTGTCCCAAAGGTTCTGTTCTGCCACATGTACAGCAACCCTCTGGAGAAGTGCCTTTGACATTATTTACTCTCTCAATTGCTAACCTTCCCTAACCTGCTTTCCAGTGCTTTTAAATATCTGGTATCCTAGGAGGAACAACATTTTGATTTACTTAATCCCTATAAATTAGGAATATAAGAAATTTAAAATTAATAAAGACTACTAGATTCCAGTGAAAGGAAACACTACAAAACAGAATTTCCCAGTGTCCTAGGTAAACTGTTGAGTGTGTTACACTGTGTTGTGCTGGAAAATTTCAAACTGTGGAAGCAGGTGCAGTTTTGTTCATGTGATTGCAGATCTGGGTGGTGTAAACATTCCCACCATAACTGGTTTTAAGCTATTGATCAATGTGCATGAAAGCAAATTTGGGAAGAGGCATGCACAATTGAATCTCACAAGCTGTACAAGCTAGCTCGCACATGTTTGTTAAATGTTCATAGGAAATTTGTGTACAAAAGATTCATAGTTTTAAAAAATTGGGTGAAAAAATTCTGAGTAAAGTTAAATATTATAACCTTTAAAATACTTGTATTCATTCTTAAATTCTAAGATGTTCTTTACATATTTATGTGACTACTAAGTACTTTATCTGGAATGCTGATTAATATCTTGTAGGATACTACTGTTTCCTGAAACACAGCATTTAGGTCAAAGTCTTGATTATTTGTGTGTTTGTGTTTGCCATCTTTCAAACTATCGTTTTTTATGTTAAAAAGTGATACTCAACTCAAATTAAAGTAAAAATTAGAAATAAAGAAATTTCCCACCCTTCTGAGGTTTTAGATCAGTGCTAAATTTTTGATGTATGTCATTTCGCACTTTTATTATGTAAACAAAAAACCCTGTATGGACAAGGGATGATGTAAAATACGGTGAATGTTTAAATTTAAGAAATTGTTATAGTAAAAGTCATCGTACCATTAACACTCTTCAAAACACCCCCCCTTTGTGCAAGCGCATGTATCTCATCATTCTTGTCACTTTCAGAAGCAGTTCTGGAAATGCTCTTTCATGAGTGTCTTTCGTTGCACTGTTGTAGCTTCCTTGATAACATGAATTGATTCAAAACACTTACCTTTCATGGTCATTTTGTCTTTGAGGAAGAGCCAGAATGTGCATGGTGCCAGATCTGATGGATGTGGTCAACGAAGACACACCAAAATGTTTTTATGAGCCTGTCTTTCTGGTGAATGACACTTGACAGCAGCATTCACTATATTGTTGGTCACACCTCTCAATTATACGGTAGTCAGAACTTCCAGTACCGCTTCAGAAAGTGGCAAGAACCATGGGATAAATATGTTTGAAGTGGTGGAAAGTATTGTGAAAAGGATTAGTAGCAATATAATAACATTGTAAATTTAAACATTTACTATATTTTTCAATCACCACTTGTGTTTTACATATATGATATATGTACAATATAGAATGTATATGTTATGCATACATAATAGAGGTTACTGCTGCCTTTTAAAAAATACATTACTTTATAACTTTAAAAATGTGTTAACCTTGTTTTATTATAAAGTAGACCAAAAGCAGTAGGTCATACATAAAATGCAGGGCTTAGTGCACTGGTTCTCAAACTTGAGTTAGCATCTGAATGTCTTGGGGGGTGTTCAACATACAAACTGCTGGAGCCCTAGCCTGAAAATGTCTAACTATTAGGCATGGGATAGAGTCTGAAAATTTGCATTTCTATCAAATTCCTCTTTGATGCTGCTTATATAACTGGGACCATGCTTGGAAAATCTCTGACTTAATGAAAGATTTACTACATCACTCCACTTGTAACAGCAATACAGACGAAGAAATAGGTTTTTCTTGCCACTTAGGAAAACTTCCTGTTGCCTATTCCAATGAGATCTTCTTCTTCTTCCAAAATTGTCTGTCCTGACTTTTGCAGTAATCACTTCATTGTATTGTGTTGTTTTTAATTACCCAAGTGAAAATCCTTAGACACCAAAGAATAACCTTGCCTTCTTTTTCGTCACTTTTTGTAATATGTTTATGTTGAATGATCCTGGTCATGTGACCTACAGTGTTTTCTTTTTTTTTTTTTTTTTTTCCTACAGTGTTTTCATGGTCTGGATCTTGTTGGTTCATATTCGTGGTATAGTTTAACACAGTCATTTGTTCTCTGTTTTCTACAAATTGTCAGCTAGATCCAATGCCTTGATGAGACTCACATCCAATAATAAGCAATGTTTTCAAGTAGGTCCTCTCCTCCCCTTCCCCTCCCCTCCCCAACCCTCCCTTCTCCTCTCTCCTCTTCTCTCTTTTCTCTTCTCATCTTTCTCTACCTCTGTCTCTGTCTTTCTCTCCGCTCTTCCCTCTCTTTCCCTGTCCCTTCCCTTCTCCCTCTGTCCCTCTCTCTTTTCTTTTTGCCTTTCTTTTTTCTGGATACAAGGGTGTTTGCATTTTTCCATAGCTGGTCTTGAACTCCTGGATGATCCACCTGGCTCAGCCTCTGAGTGCTAGGATTATATGTGTACCCATCATCCAGCTAGATTTTTTTTTGTATTATATTGTGTTTCTATTTTATTTGTCTTATCCATCAAGCTCTATGCCATTGCACCAAGTACTTTTCTTTAGAATGATAATATTTCATTTTAAAATTTTCATTTATTATTTTACTTAATTTTATACTATTTCACAAGTAGACAGATCCCACATGTACTATTTACTTACTCGTAGGCATAGTTGTTGGAAAGGCAGAATATAGTTAGGAAATTTTCATCAAAGTTTTGTTTATCTTATTTCCCTTTCTGTACTCCTGTTATCCATATATTGGATGTTCTTTGCTTATTTCATTATGTCACTCTCTTGAATAATTTATTATTTTGCAAGTATTTCTTTCCACGGAATACTTTTTATTTTCACATTATATTTTTAAAGATTCATTAAGATACTTTCTGGGTTTACTTACTCCTGTGTTCTTTCCACATTAGCCTTGATCTTTACAATTACTTTTTTATTTCTAATTTTAAATTCTAAGCCCTCAGTTTTAAATTTTCATAAGTTTGAAGTATTGTTTTTCCTTCTGTAATTTTTTGTTTTGAACCAGTCTTAAAAACACTGGATAAATCCCACTTAGTTGTGGTATACAGTTTCTGTACATATAGCTATATTCAATTTTGTTGAGACTTTTTGTTCCTGTATTCATGAGAGATATTGGTCTGCAGTTTTCTTGTCATATTTTATTTGTTTTGGTATCTGGGAAAGTATGAATCTTGAAATGAGTGTTCTCATTCTTACCGCTTTTTCTGTGGGATTTTTGAATTGGATTTGATCTCTGTACTTTTAATAGTGCCCATTTTGATATTTTTTCAGTTGCTCTTAGTTACAAGAAGGAACTTGGTCCAGAGAGCTTTCTGTCAAATTTTTCTTTTGTGTGTAGTATTAAAATATACTTTCTAGTATTTTCTGACTTTATTACTTTGCCCAACCTGTTTGGACTCTTCTTTCGTTTTCTCTTATAAAATCTTTGCTTGGTTTTCATTTTATTCCCAGTATTTCTTTGCAGTGTGTGATCGTGTCTATACGAAAGCTCAATTTCAAGAATTCCCAGGGTTTACACGACTCCACACTCTTTACACTTTCTATGCTTCTGTACTTATTACCAGTGGAAAGTACAAAACCCTTTCTAGGGACCTTGCTGTCCTCATAATAGTCCCACAAAGTTTAAAATGACATTTTTTGTGTTACCTTATTCTTAGTTCAACTTTTTTCTGTCATCTCACATATAAATGTCACAGACATTGAGGTCTTCTGGCTATTGGTTGTTTGTTTGGATGTTCATAGCACTTCCACATTATCAATCTTGGTTATAAAAATTTCATTTCTCACTATTTTACACCTAGTAATATACTGATACTCCAAAATTATTTGACTCTCAATATGATGATTGCCTGTATATATAAGCAAACGTTCACTATATATTTTTCTTTCTATGAAATATTATTCAAGTACTTCATTGTAATTAAACTATATGCTCTGAAAATGTGAAATTTGCAGAGTATGTCCTCTGCATGTGATAAAATAAGAAAAGAAGCCAAAAATAAAAAGTTACCTAAGATAATTTTCATTTACTACTGATGAAAAGTTAATTGTCTGAACAATCTCATAAATCTTTGGCAAACCTGAACATTGAACATGCATATCCTCAAGAACCCAATGCTTCACTGGGGATATGTGTACCTCAAAGGTCCGTGAATTAAGACTTGGTCCCCAGACTGTGGCACTGTTTTAAAGTTAAAGCCTACTGGGAGGAAGTTAGGTCATTGGAGGTGTGCATTTGAAGGGGACATTGGTTTTTTTTTTTTTTTTTTTTTTTTTTTTTTTTTCCGGTACCGGGGATCGAACTCAGGACCTTGCACTTGCCAGGCAAGCGCTTATGCCACTGAGCTATACCCCCAGCCCCTGAAGGGGACATTGGGAACCCAGCCCCTTCCTGTTTTTTCTTTGTGCCTCAGTTGCCATGAGGGGAAGTTTCCTCTCACACATAATCTATGCCTAGATGTTCTATTTCACCACAGGTCCAAAAGCAGTGAGCCAAGGAACACACACCAAAACACTGCAGCCATAAACCAAAATACAACTTTCCTCCTTATAAGTTGATTGTCTTAGTTTTTTTCACTGTAAGATAAAGCTAACACACCTACCGAACTCACACCTAGGTAGAAACCATTACATACACCAAAACATAAAGTCATTCACAATAGGACTCTTTTCAATAGCCTCAAACTGGAAACAAGCCATATACTCTAGTCAAGTGAATACATGAATTTTAGTATACTCAAACAAAAGAATACAATCATTAGCAAGAAGAAACTACAGTAATAGCTTGGCTCACAAATGCTTTTGTTTGTGAACAATTTAGTTTGCAAATGGAAACATTCAGTGAAATTTTGCTTCCATTGTTCACAAACTCCACATGGAGAGTCAAATGTTAGTGTGGTCACCTTCCCACTCTGAACATGAACACTCAACCGTCTTCCTGAGAATCATGGAGCAAATTAAACTCATGAATGGAGGCACCCCTGTATTTTTATATGGAAAAACATATTTCATACAGACAATATTAAATAGACACCAAAGGAATACAAACTGTACAATAACACTCACCAAAAATAGGCAAAACTAATCTATGGAAGTTAGGATGGTGTTGGAGGAAATAGCCATTGAGAAGATTTAAGAAAATCCCTTCAGTAGTGGTGGTGTTCTCTTTGTTGATCAGTTTACCCTTTATCAAGTGAAACACGATTTATGTACTTGTTTATATGCATATTACAATCTAATAACAAAGTCACTTCAAAGTGTGTTCAGGGTATGTTATTAAATGTACTCATCTCCTGAACAAACAAACAAACAAAAATTCCTGCCCCACTCACACAACCAGAGGAACATATATATCAGTTTCAGTAAGCAAGTAATATTTTCCCCAGATGGAACAGAAGGTTTCTGTTGTCGTCATTATTCTTTCTGTACCTCATTCTTCTTATAATCAAAAGAAGTTTTGACAAATGGCTCTGGAAAAACTACGATTCAGAAAACAGATGAATATTGATGTCAGGGCAGGAGGTATCTTGTTCTCTCTGCTTCTTTTAAAGTTATCATCCAGGGGTCACGGAACAGTTTCAAATCACTTCTCATTGTTTAATATTCAAATTTCAGTGTGTGCAACCCACCTTATCAGTTGTTTCCAATTTCCTGCGAACCAGAGCAGCTTCTGACTCCGTGATTCTTCTCGCACTGCGAGATCTTCACATTTCTCCTCTGTACTACGAGCTCCCTCCTAGTTATGCAATGTACAGCTGCTGACAGTAAACAGGGTCCTGCTCTCAGCACCCTGTACCTTAGCAGCTGTCCCCTTCCCTGGCTCAACCCAGGACTTCCCACATTGTTCTTTGCCCTACAGGAAGATTCAGAACCAAAGATGCTATTTGATTTTTAAGTCTTTAAATTTCCTTTTAAACGTCAGAGTTATAGTAAATCTGCAACAGCAGCACAAATAATTCTTGTGCATTTTTCTTCCAGATTCCTAATTTATCATTTTACTACATTTTAAATCACCCCTTTCATTCTCTTTCTTTTCTCCTGTACTCTTGTTATTCATGTTTTCACTGTTCTGTAAAGAAACAGTGAACAATGACCTGGTAACTACTGAGTCATTAATTTCCTTAACTGGTCAATATACAAATTTATTTAAAGACACCGTATTTAAAATATACTGTATTGCTGATGCACTGACACAGGGCCCATGAGCAATAGCTCTATCACGCCTCCCTGGGCAAGGGCTCTCTTAGTACATGTGTTTTCCCCAGCGGGCACATTCCCATCCTTTTATATATTTAGGAAGATGGGGAACACACTTCATCTCTGTTTCAAGGGATACTTTAAACAGCAAAATCACCGAAAAGAAGCACAAAGGTGAGAATGTGGGGAACCAAGTAGAACATAATAAGGACACTTGTTCACAGCAGTAGGACTGAGACAAGGCAAGGTGTGGCTCCTTCGACATCAGCTGGGATTCTGCACATCGGACAATTTAAATTCTTGCCCATTTGTGCATGGCCAAAAAGGGTCATAGAAGTACCACATGTATTGATTTTGTATTTACATATAAATTTTACAGAAAAAATGAATTTTTAAAAATGGAGCTCATATACAGTGAGGATTGACTACACAAATGCATGTATGGATGCAGATACTTCTTAACTTTCTTAACTTACAACAGGGTTATGTCCAGAAAAACCAATTATAAGCTGAGAATACATCTACTATATGTAACCTACTAAACACCACAGCTTGGATTTACGTACCTTACATGTGCTCAGAACATTTATTAGACTACACCTGGGAAAAATCATCTAATACAAGGCCTGCTTTATAATAAAGTATTGACTATCTTATGTAATTATTGAATAGCTATATCCAAAACCCACCAGAAACACAATATAGTGAAGAATATCAGTGATTTACCTGGGCAATTACATGACACACTGGTAGCTGTGGCTTCCTGCTGTCATAAGTATCATGAGGAAGGACTGGGCTGCATATTACTAAGCTGAGAAAAGACCACAATTTGAAATCTGAATTGTGTGCTGTGTAAGGTGTGGTATGAGAAAGGTTAGTACCATGAGGGATAGAAGAAATTTGCTCACCCTCTCACACCATCACAGGAGCCATGCTGAGCTTTGAAAGCCTCTATGACCTTGCCCCAACTGCCCACGGATTGGTGTGGGAGACACACTGAGCTCCATATAGCTTTGGGAGCCTCGATGACCATGCCTGACCCACACCTTTTGAGTCCCGGACAGTTTGGGGAGCCTCAATGACTCACACTGGCCTCCTCCTGGCACAGGAATCATGCTGAGACCAGAAAGCTTTGGGAGCTTTGTGAGCTGCCCCCAACCTCCCACACCATCACAGGAGGCACACTGAGTCTCAGAAACCTTTGGGAGCCTCTGTGACCATACCCTCCACCCCACCAGTGCAGGAGACAAACTGAACCCTGGACAGCTTCAGGAGCCTCAGTGATCATGCCCTGCCACCCCTACCAGTGCAGGAGCCACACTGATCCCTGGACAGCTTTGGGAGCTTCAGTGAGCCCCCAGGCCCCTACACTGTCACAGGAGCCAAGCTGATTCTGGATGAGATCTGGGAGACTTGGTGAGCCTTGTCCCACCCCCAACATCATCATGGGAACCATGCAGAGCACCCAGGATACTCAGAATCTTCAAAAATGACAAAACAAAGGAGCAAAATGCAATCTCAGACCCAGAGCAAGTCCAGGCAACACTGGCACAGAAGAGTTTGCAAGTCACAAACGTGAAATTTCTTAAATGATAGCAACTAAGTAAAGAAACAGCTCCATCAGGTTATAGAAGAAATCAGATCACAAACAATCTCTCAGGTAAAAGAAGAAATGACAACAATAATGAAAGAATAAAAAATAACTCAGAAGACATAGATAAAATGTAGAGGAGCGCCAGGGATATCGCTTAGTGGCATGGTGCCTGCCTGGCAAGCACAAGGTTGTGAGTTCAAGTCCTGATACCACCCCCCCCGCAAAAAAACCCCCCAAAAACCGAGCACAGAAAAATGATGGAAACTTTGAATGAACAATATAGGAAAGAAATAAAATGAGTGAAACAGATTCAAAGAAATGTCGAGGGTATTAAAAATTCCTCAGAAGATGGCAAAAGCACTTGAATGAAGCTGAAGATAGCCTTTCAGTCCTCAAAGAGCTTTGCATCTAATCATCATGTAAGGAAAAATCTCTTAAATAATACAGTGAACCAGGAAATAACAATTCAACAGCTGGAAGATGATGCAAAGAAAATAATATAAGACAAATAGGCATCAACATAACAGCAGGAGGAAACACAAATGACATAGAAAGAATATTTACAGAAGTAAGCAGAAGATTTCCCAAGTGTGGGCAAAGAATCTGACATACAGTAAGTGACACATATAGGACTTCAAATAGTCATAACCAAAATAAAACTACACCCTGACATATAATAATCAAGGTCTCAGAAATCTAGCAAAATAACACAATATTAAAAGCACTTAAAAGAAACAGACCACTTATAAAGGAAAGCCCATCAGAATCACAGGAGATTTTTCAACACAAACCATCAAATCAAGAAGAGCTTGGAGTGAAGTATTCCAGGTCCTAAAAAAATAAAACACAACTTCAAACCCAGACTGATGTATCCTGCAAAACGATCCTTCAAAATTAATGGAGAAATAAAATATTTCCATGACAAAGAACAACTGAAGAACTTCATGCGGGCCAAACCAACCCTACAAAGAATACTAAAAGAAACTCTAGAAAGAGATTAAAAATGAATACAATTTTAAGAACAACAGTAGAAAAGAGCCATCAACTAGAGCAGTAAATTACGCAGAGAGAAAAGTAGGAAATCAACAGCAGGTAAATAACATGACAAAGATAAGCCAACACATATCAGTTATAAGCCTTAATGTAAACAGCCTCAATTCACCAATCGAAGAAGCAGACTGGCAGAGTGGATCAAGAAACAAAATCCAACAGTATGCTGTATACCAGAAACACATTTAACTCAAAAGGAAATTCATAGATTGAAAGTCAAAGAATGGAAAATAATTCTCCATGCAACAGGAACCCAGAAAAAAGTAGGGATAGCTATTCAGCTTGTAGATAATGTGAACTTCAAACCAAGAATGATCAAAAGAGATAAAGATGTCACTACATACGTGTTAGGTGAAAACTTCAAGAGAAGGAGATAACATTCATAAATATCTATGCATCAAATATGGGGGCATCCAACTATATAAGACAAATCTTAATAGATATGAAAATCCAAATAATGATACTATTGTAATGGGGGACCTAAATACCCCAATGACACAAAGAGATAGGTCATCTAGGCAAAAATTCAGCAAAGAAATAACAGACCTGAATCAAACCTGTGAATAAATGGACTTAGTAGATGTTTACAGAGTGTTCCACCCCACAACATCAGAATACACATTCTTCTCATCTGCACAGGGGACATTTTCCAAAATAGACCACATTCTAACACATAGAACATAATTAGCTAAATGTAAAGGAGTTAAAATTATCCCATGTATATTATCTAACCATAGCACAACCAAATTGGAAGTTAATAACAAAAGAAACCAGAAAAGCTCCATAAACATATGGAAATTTAATAACAGCCTCCTGAACAACCAATAGGTCACAGATAAAATTAAAGAAGAAATTAAACAATACCTACAAACAAATGAAAATGTAAATACAACTTATTGGAATCTGTGAAATGCACTGAAAACAGTCCTCAGAGGAACGTTTGTAGCAGTGAACTTACATACCAGGAAAGCAGAATGAGAACAAATAAATAGTCTAATGCTGTATCTTAAACTTTCAGAAAAAGAAGAACAAGTCAAGTCTAAAGGCCAAAGCCCACAAAAGGGAGGAAATTATAAAGATCAGGGAAGAAATGAATGAAACTGAGATGAAGAAAACACTACAAAAATTAATGAATCAAAGAGTTGGTTCTTTGAAAGAATACATAAAATGGATAAACCCTTAGCCAACCTTATCAAAAAAAGAAAGAAAAACTCAAATTCATGTAATAAGGAATGAAAAGGGTGGAGTCACTACAGATCCTACAAAATCTTAGAAGATCATCAATACCTACTTTGAAAATCTTCACTTCTATAGGATGGAAAGCACAGAAGAAATGGACAGATTCCTAGATATGTACAAATTACCAGAGTTGAATTGAGAAGATATAAAAATCCTGAACAACCCAATATCAATGAATGAGATTGAATATGTGATTAAAAACTTATCAACAAAGAAAAGCCAAAGTCCTGATGAGTTCACAGTTAATTCTACAAGAAATTCAGAGATGCTTTAATGCCAACACTTCTCAAACTCTTTAATGAAATTGAAAAGGAAGCAATTCTCCCTAACTAATTTCTGGAGGCAAGTATTATACTGATACCAAAACCAGAGAAAGACCCAACCAAGAAAGAATTATAGACCAATCTCCCTAATGAACATAGATGAAAAGATACTCAACAAAACACTAGCAAATGGAATGCAGCAAATCATCAAGAAAATTATGCACCATGACCAAGTGGAATTCATCCCAGGGATGGTTCAATATATGCAAATCAATTAATA
Organism: Dinomys branickii; assembly: GCA_004027595.1. Taxonomy (NCBI): domain Eukaryota; kingdom Metazoa; phylum Chordata; class Mammalia; order Rodentia; family Dinomyidae; genus Dinomys; species Dinomys branickii. The sequence goes on along the minus strand of PVLD010001025.1, from coordinate 5,060 downwards.
TAATACACCATATCCATAGAACCAGAGACAAAAACCACATGATCATCTCAATAGATGCAGGAGAAGCTTTTGACAAAGTTCAATACTCATTCATCGTAGAAACCCTACAGAAAATCAGAACAGAGGGTCTTTACCTCAATGTGATCAAAGTCATCTATGACAACCAACAGCCAACATCATAGTAAAAGGACAAAACTGAAAGCTTTCACTTTAAAAGCAGGAACAAGACAAGGATGTCCACGGTTACCATTCATATTCAACATAGTTCTGGAAACATTAGCCAATAGCAGTTAGACAAGACAGAGAAATAAAAGGAATAAGGATAGGAAAGGAAGAAGTGAAACTGTCATTATTCTCAGATGACATGATACTCTACATGGAAGACCCCCAAAACTCCAACAAAACACTCCTCAAATTAGTCAACAAATTCAGTATCATAATTGGATACAAAGTGAACAGTCAAAAACCAATAGTATTCCTATACAAAAACAACAAACACACTAAGAGACAAATTAAGGAAACCATAACTTTCATAATAGCATCCAAAAACTGAAATACTTAGGAATCAATCTAACAAAAGAAGTGAAAGATCTATATGGTGAAAACTACAGTACTCTGGAAAAAAAAAGACCAAAGAGGATTTCAGAAGATGGAAAGATATTCCTTGCTTGTGGATAGGAAGAACCTACATTATAAAAATGGCCATACTCCCAAAATTGTTGTTGAGATTCAATGAAATTCCCATTAGAACACCATTAGTATACCTCTCGGATATGGGGAAAACATTCCTAAAATTCATCTGGAACCAGGAGAGAACCAGAAGAGCAAAAACAATCCTGGGTTACAAAGGAAAGGTAGGTGGCATCGCAATCCCTGACATGAAATTATACTACAAAGCTACTGTGATAATATCAGCATGCTACTGGCAAAAACAGATGTGAGGATTAATGAAACAAACTGGAAGATGCATCCACAACCACAAACACATTCAGCCACCTTACCTTTGACAAAGGAGTCAAACAAGTTCACTGCAAGAAAAATGGCCTCTTAATAAATGGTGCTGGAAAAACTGGCTCTCCACATGCCAAAGACTGAAAGTAGACCCATGTCTATAACCTTAAACCAAACTAAAGTAAAAAAAAAATTGATTAAAGATTTATATATTACAACAGAAACACTAAATCTACTGGAAGATAAAGTAGATAAAATTCTTGAAGACATAGGGGTAGGCAGAGAGTTCATGAACTAAAACCGTGGGAAATACTTCAGAGTCAATAACTGGGATCTCATCTTATTGAAAAGGTTTTGCACATCTAAAGAAATCACCAGCAGTATAAAAAGAAAACTCACAAACTGGGAACAAATTTTAACCATGTGTCCCTCAGACAAAGGACTTCTAACTAGAACATATAAAGAATTAAAAAAATGAGGCCCCCCGCCAAATTCAAAGACACAATACAAAAATGGGCATCTGAGATGAATACACACTTCTCTATTTTTTTTTTTTTGCGGTACTGGGGATCGAACTCAGGACCCTGCGCTTGCTAGGCAAGCGCTTATTCCACTGAGCTATATCCCCAGCCCCACACTTCTCAAATGAAGAAATACAAATAGCAAATGAATACATGAAAAAATGTCAAACATCATTAGTCATTAAAAAAGGCAAATTAAAACAACACTGAGATTCCATCTCACTCCAGAAAGAATGGCTATCATCAAGAAATCAATCAATAACTAATGCTGGAGGAGGTGTTGGATAAAGGAACCCTGCTCTACTGTTGATCAGAGTGTAGACTGGTGCCACCACTCTGGAAAATTGTGTGGACATTGTCCTTAGAAAATTAGGATTAGAGGACCCATTTGACCCAGATATTCACCTTCCAGGTATCTTCCAAGAAGAATTAAAAACATCACACGACAGTGGTATATGTACATCCATGTTTACAGCAGCATAATTTGTAATAGTTAAATCTACAAAACAACCCAATTTCACATCTATGGAGGAATGGATAAAAAAGATGTATGTCTTAAAAAATGTAATGGAGTACTCCTTAACCATAAAAAAGGATAAACTAGAGACTTTTATAGGTAAGTGGATGCAACTAGAGACCATACTCATAAGCAAAATAAATCAGACTCACATGTGTAAACATCGTAGTTTCCCTACGATAAGAACCTGAAAGAGTAGTACTTTTTGTAAGGATGGTTTGGCACTCATGAAGTTCTTCAGTTGCTCTTTGTTGTGGAAATATTTTATTTCTCTGTTAAACTTGAGGGATAGTTTGGCAGGATATATCAATCTTGGTTGGAAGCTGTTTTGTCTCAGGACTTGTAATACTTCACTCCAAGCTCTTCTCAATTGGATGGCTTGTGTTGAGAAGTCTGCTGTGATTCTGATGGGCTTTCCTTTATTGGTGATCTGTTTCTTTTCTCTATCAGGTTTTAATATTCTGTTCTTTATCTGGAGATCTGGGATCTTAATTGTTATATGTCTGGTTGTATTTTTATTATGTTTATGACTAGTAGGAGTTCTATATGCCTCATTAACTGTATCTCAGGTTCTGTTTCCATGAAAGGGTAGATAAAATCGAAAAGATACATTAGATATTATGAAAGGGAAAGAAACTGCTCAAAAGAAAAGAATGACTGGGATGAAGGAAAAGAGAAAAGAAAAAGAAGGGGAAAATATGTATATGTATATATATATATATATATATATATAAGATAGCTAAGATAATTGTACTGCTAATTTCTCTTGCTTTATTGAAAGAAACAGTTGTTTAACTGATCAGTCTTACATGCCTAGATTTGTTTATCTGAGTGACCAATTTGAAGATAACAGTATATAATATAACAACCATCCTTAATTTCCTATCACCTTGTCTGAAATTCTGTACTGTTTCTATTGTCTTCATGTTGTTGTGTTTATGTCTGTGTGTTTTCTAATATGTTTGGTTCTTTTTTATTTAAAATAAAAAAGTGACACTTTTATACAATGGAGTATTACTCAGCTATAAAAAAGATAAGCTTGAGGCTTTATAGGTAAATGGATGCAACTAGAGACCATACTCATAAGTGAAATAAATCAGACTCACATGGGTAAACTTCATATGTCTCCACACTGTAAGAACCTGAAAGAGTAAATAAAAACTGAGTGGTACAATAGATATTGTGCAAGGGAAAGAAAAGCTGACCATGGTAAATTGGGGGCATATATGTATATTTCTGCAGATATATATATATATATATATATATATATATATGCATGTATATAGATATGTGCACATCTATCTGTAAGCCACTTGAGAGTAAGCTGCACAAATGTTACTCCTTTAGTCTTAAATATTTTCACATATGTACACTAAGAACAAAGACACTACAGCCACAACCAAGAAATTAGCCTTGATAAAATTATCAAGTTGCAGATTTTATTCACATCTCATCAATTATTTCACTAATGGCTGTTATATTTCAAATATAATCCAGAAATTGTATGTTTCTTCAGTCTCCTTAATTTCCAATAGGTCCTTTATTAGGCATCCACTAATAGTGCTTGTTTATATCATGGATTGAAGTAACAAGAAAACTGTAAAAATAGAAATGAAGAGAAGAAGAGAATATTCATTATTACATATGTTAGATTGTTATAATGAAGTCATATGGAAGAAATATAGAAATCGGAAGGAAGAACTAACATTTTGTAGCCTGCTATATTAGTTTAATTTTATTCTCAGTTTCATGTGATTCCATATTTATACATATGAGGACACTGAAGGTCACATAAGTTACATATTTGTGCAACTCATCAAGGTAGTAGTGGTGAGATTGGAAAGATTAGAATTCAAACCAGCATCACTAAGATGTTATCTGATGAAACATCAAGTAACCTCATGAAGTATGTAATTGCTGTCCTACCCTTATTTTTTTATGCCTTATCTACACACACACACACACACACACACACACACACGCACACACACACACGCACACACACACACACCAAAATATATGAAAAAGAGAATGGGCTTTAACAAAACAATTGTAAATCCCAAGAGAACCATTAACAACTTTCCATCAGGAAAGGGCCTACAAGCGATCTCATTAACATCAGCCTCTCTCATGGGGATGCATTTAATTTTATTGTTAATCTTGGCTTTTAAGATTTATAAAAAACAGTATTTACAAAGTTGCTAGCAGACTCTCCCTTAAGGTAGAAGATATATGAATTTGATTAGTCTGTGTTCTTAGATACATTGGAAAAGGCTATATCATGCAGTGAAGTTTGAATTTAGAAACTAATTCCAACCTAGGAAAGTCTGCCTTTTTAAATAGAATACTTGTTCTTGTCCCAGAAGTACAGTGAATATTCTGCATGATCAAACTGCTTTTTATATAAACTAAAACTGATAATATAGGAGAATACAGTGCTACAGATGGGATATTTGGTGCCATTTGAGCTTTTTAAAATGAAGTTTATTAGTAAATTTTAGATGTACATAATGATCATATCCAGTATAGAGAATTTGTACCCATACATGATGTATTTTGTTTCCCCTTTCTTTCCCCCAATCCCCTCTCTTCTCTTCAACTCTTCTTTCCCTCCCTATTTACCCCATACCAGCCATTTGAACTTGTGCATAAGTGCCAAGTATGAATTATCCCTTTGATTCTTCAGTTTTCATTTCAAAACACACACTCAGAAACAGAACCATGGTTGGTGGAGGTAGTGAGCGAGTCCTTTTGTCTAGCATTCTAGTTTAGGATACTTCCCCCCTGCTGAAAGATAGCATTCAGTGAGGTCTTTGGTATGCTCTATATTGGGCTAATGCATTTCCTTTGTTAAACTCTACAACTATTTTCTGTGGAGCATGTTTACAGCTGAGGATGGCAACACTGGTGTTCAATAACTTGCCCTAGTTCACACAACTAATGAGTGACCAGTTGAAGTCTGATGTCAGAGATTCCCACAAAGTGCCCATTTTCTTATAGCACTGATTTCTTGGGGTTAATAATAAAATTTCCATCTCCTGTCTGGGATTTTTGCTTATATTGATAGGTAT